>OZ038498.1:87361010-87628510 GCA_964036315.1 Acanthosepion esculentum
AGCTTTTGTAGATGAATTATGAGATACTTCATGTGGAACGATTATTGTATTTTCAATCGAGGCGATTCTAAGAAATAAAATTCCCCTTTTCATTATGCTCCCTCCGCTCTCCTTTACGAAATGTAGTTGTGAAATTAAACAATCCATGATGATAGTGATATCCAAATATTTTCAGTTCACTTCAATACTCTCTCTCTCTCTCTCTCTCTCTCTTTCTCTCTCTCTCTCTCTCTCTCTCTCTCTCTCTAATTTTACGCTGCTCTTAACACAAATGATGTTTTTCTGAAAGAAAATCATTCTACTTCAATTTATGATTCACACGCCTTCCTCGTATTTTCAACAGGATTGAGTTTCTGGTTCCTTCTCCCAAAGTTTTCTCAATCTCTTTCACTTAGTCATAGCGATTTTATCGCCTTGCATGTGGTGAAATGATTAAAAAAAAGAAAAAGAAAAAAATAGACTGACCAGGTCAACTAATTCAGTATTTGTACTGATTAGGAAAGCAGAAAATAAATACTACATGCAGACAAATTAATCTTAGATAAGCTATTTTAATATATTTATCATTATCAATCGACAGTTTCAAAAACTAATGTTGAAATATTTTGTAAAAGTATTTTAAAATTAGTTTTTGAAACTGTCAATTATTTAATGTCATTTCGTTAAATTTTACGGCATTTATTTTTGACAAAGATGGAAAGCCTTTCAACTCATGACTTTCACGTTTTATATATGTAGCTATAGTTGGAATTAAGTTTTTGTTCTTCACTCGTCTCTCCACTTGACTCCAAGCAACCGAGAAAAACAAATCCTGAGTGACAATGGTTCTCTATGTAACAGACAAAAACTATCTAAAGAGAAAAGCATTGGCTCCATTGGGTGGTCTTATTCCGATTAAAAGGTTCATCTCTATTAAAAACTGATGTCTCTAGTTCAACCACACGCCCTCATCCGATCTATTGGTCACTAGCTAACCTCTTTCAGTCCTGTAAATACGGGGTGCAATGAACAAATTGTCGTCTAAATTATGCAAAAATGAAAATAACACTGACATTTCATTTTAACAGATATATTTACCAAAATTAAATAAAAATATCTTGAAATATTAAAGTGCACATTTATTCAATAAAATCTCAATTGGCTTCAACCACGGCCTCCAGACGAAATCTCTTGCAACTCTACTGGACGGTCTCCTTCAGTTCATTTTAATGTTACAAGGAATTTTGTTGGTCTTTCGCTTAACAGCGCACCACACAATAATCAAGGGGGTTGCAGTCTAGGGAATTAGGTGGCCAGATGCAAGGGGTGATGTGGTCGCATAAATTGTTTGACAGCAATGACAGGGTTCTCCTGCTTGTGTAACATGGGGCAAAGTCCTTTTGCCAGAAATAGTATTCCAGGGAAGCACTACATCCTCAAGACACTTGATAGAGGTCTGTTGAGTTTGAGGCCCTGTGGGAAGATGAATGGAGGCATGACGTCACCATCACTCCAAACACTATGATGCTGACTGGATATTTGGTTTTCATCGCCCTCGGTACATCATTTCTAACACAGCAAGGCAACGGTTGTTTTGTGTGTTCACAAACTTATCCTGGCAGAATCTTTTCTCATCTGAGAAAAACCAAAGCAAGTTCGGTTCGAGGGGATGCTTGAGCTTGTTCAAAAGCTTCGGAGCACGACCTTTCCTCTTGTCCTTCCTTGGAGGGATCATTGTCAATCATGGTCTGGATATCACCAGCAAATTCGGGAGTTCTTTTCTTATCAGAACGATCAAAGTGAGTTTTCGGAGCTGCCGTACCTTCGTAATCACCTTTAGACTAACCTAACTCTTTCCGAATCCTTTGCACTGTCTTCAGGTTGACATCCAAACATTCTGGAATGTTCATATTGGAGCTTCCGGTGCGAATTCCAAGCTGTTCAGCATGCCGTTTCCGAATTTCTGGCGGAGTGAATTGCGTCATGGTGTTCTTTTTCTCATAGACGGTGCCCAATTGATCCTACTATACTGTACGGTCGACAAAATCAAAAACAAACAACTCCAGTTTGATGTTCATTTATATCTCCATCATTGGATTCACCACTTGGTGACTCGAACATCCGTCGCACATCCAAGATATGTCGAAGGACACTATCAACATCTACATTATATGTAGACTGTATGCTGGGTATGGTGACTCTCCCCCGTTGAGTAGTACACCAAGAATCAGGTGGGTTTATCCACCCTTCTTCGCCTATTTGCATAGATGCTTATTCTTCATTTGCAGTGGTCATAGGTGTAGCTAGAGCGTACCACCATTCATATTTAAACACTGCTCTTTGTGTCAATAATTCTTCTTGTCCTGACTTTGGTGAAATATTGTACCAAAAGACAGCTTCCATTGGTGAAATACGGCTCCTTTCTGTCATGGCCTTAATTGTTTGATGACGTCTCGACAATTCTGTTGCCACGGGGCCTATATGCTACTCTGAAAAACGTCTAACTCACTACTTGTCTAGCATTTTTCAGGGTCGCTGAACGAAATGTGGTGCTGTTCTCAATTAGCACTTCGTTTATTGGATCTCTTTCCTCTTTGAAATTTCAGTTGCATTTTCTGAAGTAATTTTCCGTTAGACAGCTACTCATCCAGGGCCACATTCAATCATAGATTCTGTCGATAATGGTTTATGTTAACAGTTAACCGGTACCAATTTTTATCCTCATGAATATTAACAGTTTCGTGTCTACTTGTTGAGGAATCTGTTGACTTACACCTTTCACATTTTTCTACCACACACTTGGCTTCATCTCTAGTAACATAGAGATTTATTTTCTTGGCCAGGAACAGGGTTTTGTCCACTCGAAAATGGTGCAGCAGTTATATTTACTGGCTCGTTATGCATATTGAGCTATTTTTACCTCACACGTAGTCATGTCTGACCTGTTCATCTCTAATGGCACAATATTGATTCTCATTTGAAGATCGAACTCCTTCATCAATTCCCGAAGTATTTCCAAACAACTCTTTATGAGCAACTCTGCAGCTTTTTTCGTTTGCTCTTTCCTCCTTAAGTTCAGATTTGGTCCAAGAAGCCACAGTGAAAGAGTCGGTTTTCACCTCAATCTCTCATAATCCCAATTTCAAGGCTAAATTGGTGCCTTTGACAACTGCTTTCACTTCAGCCGCATTGATATGGACAGCATCATTTTTCATAGGCAGTATCTGCAGTGACACCAACTTTCAAGACGACTTCCAACGCTATATTTCTGGTATTGCACCATATCACTCCTTTCTCACATTTGGCCACGTACCAACTCATTCCACCAGCCTGCCTCTTGATATAGCTACATGCAGTTCGCAGCCACCCGACAGGAGAGTATTAAGCAACTGACTTCCCACATTTTGACAACAGTTCTTTTTTTCGTAGCTCATCTTTAACATCAGGAATTTCATCTCCTCTTCGAAATACCAATTTTCCTGTTCCATCTTTCATCAGAACCCCTATACTGATCCATCTAATGGCTCCAGCTGTTTTGCTGTCAGCCCGAATTTAAGTGGCTTATCACCTTTCCTGCAGTAGCCGTTGTTTCATCCACCAGGATGTCGTCAATGTATGAGCTGGTTGCCTTTTTCACAATTTCGTCCTTTCCGAGGACCATTTTGTCGACATGATTTTCGGTGCAGAATTGAGACCATATCCCAGTCTGGTTAGGCAGTATGTTTGGCCTTTATATTTAACTAGCTGATACCGCCACAACTTATTGGAGATTTGTAGATAAGCAGATTTTAGATAAACAATTGTTGAAGCTTTTTGCCTCCTTTCGCGCATGGTCCCCGCACACATATGTTTTGTCTTACCTCCTCTGTGACACGATATATACTCATTTAACTTCCGACAATCCAACACCGACCGAACTTTTTCTTTGTTGGCTGAACTAATGCTATCAATGGTAGAACACCTACTTTCCCTGTTCAAAGCATATCAGGATTCCTTCCTCAGTACAGCGCTCCACCTCCTTTTTGGATTCTGTTTTTACCTCTCCTTGCAACGACTGATTGTAACAATTCACTGTTCTTTAACAGTGGCGTCTTTCCTTTTCAGGCTCACTCAACTGTCCAGTTATTAGTATAAAAATCACACGGAAGTCTTTTTCCAGAATTATACGTCTTTCCTCCATAGAAGTATTTGCGGCCACGCCGCCATCCTTCACTGCACACACATTTGTAGCGCAACATATTTTACCAAACTCTACAGCGTTCTCACCAGTTGATTAACGGCATCCATGCTTAACAACACATTGAAACCTGCAACAATCCGGTCAAGTACAATCACACAAACCATTAATCCGTTCCACGGGCTCAGTTGCACATCACTCGTGCCGTTGTACTGCACTTCTTGCACCAATCGTTTTAATGATTCTGTTCTCACTCCACGTATCAACATTCAATATTCTTGGTGAGCATTGTTAAGGTACATCCAGTGTCAATAAGAATCTGTGAACTTCGACCACTTACTTTCAGCTCTACCTGTGGTAATGTAGCCATGGGCGCCTTTATTATGTAGAGGGCGTAGCCACCAGCAGCGTAGCTCCTCTCTGCTTGTTTCCCTAAGGACAGTATTTTATGACCACAACAGTAACAGGTAATATCAAACTTCTCCTTTCTACAGTCTTTCACCATATGGGGACCCTGGCATCTGAAACATCGCGACTTCAGATTTCACCTCTTCACTCCTCTCCCCTTCTCTTTTGCAACTTGAGGCTGTTCGCTGCTTCCCCCTACGACAGCTGCTGTCTCTTGCATGTACCCCCCTTCTATCTGGCCAATACTCTGGTACGAGTTATCACTTCATCCATCTCCATAATGTTGCAGAGCTATAGAGATGTGATTTGGAAACCCATTTATAAAGGCCATTTTCACAATCCTATCAAAGCTCCTTCCATCAAATCCTGCCATCCTCCTGATACTGTTGGCATACATATCAAACAATTCCCCACACCGCACTTCTCAGTTCATATACAACAAATGTGACTTCCGTGAACGCCTCCTTCCATCTCATGTATATTATATCTGCATCACACCCTTCTTCCATCATCTCAAGGTATAATTCAGGGGCATTACCTACAAGCTAGAGTGGTATAAGACAGGCATTATCCGTGATTTCTTGAAATCGTGCCACTAGTTTGATTTTACTGAGTCAGATAATAACATCTCACTCAGCACAGAAGTGTTTCAACGTCTCGGTACTTAATTTAATCTTTCCTGACTGTTGTTGATTCCGGGATGAATCCGATATCAATGAATAACAAACGCCAGGAATGGATAAGGAAAATAAATGTATTAACGTAATAATACAAACTGGTAATACGGGTTAGTAGATCCAGGAATGCGGGTTAGTAGCACTAATATATATACAGCCTTGGTATTGAAGGATCGCGGTATGACTCCTTACTGAGTCTACGTGCTCGCTAACTGTGACGCTTGCCGCCGTCTCTGTGTGTGACTTACTCTACTACTACTGAACTCTACTACTCTTGCGCTACCCTCCTCTATTACAGACTGTCCGGGTATTCACTGGTAGTAGTATATGTATACCTCGGGTGAGTCCATTTGTGTAAAAAGGGGAGACCCCTTAACACCCCCTTACTTAGATAGGAAGTTAGTATCTTTTCCTTTCTCTTATGGTCGACAATTAGAGGCACTGTAAATTTTCTCTTCCTGCTAGTCCTTCCAATTTCTGTGTCTTCTTGTGGTCTTTGAATCTCAAAAACTTCAAAGATCGCCTCCATCGACTCGTCATTTTCTGCGGGTGACGAGCTTGGCTCTTCAACCCGTCTTTTTTGTAGTTGGTCAATATGTTTTCTGTGGGTAAATTTTTCGCCTTTTGTGTACATCACGTTTCCTAGTCTGTTAATTATTGTATTTGGTTCCTCAAAAGCCATATTGCTACTGAACTAGACCCATTCTTGTTTGAATGATTTCTTGAGTACTGTAGGTGTAAACCGGTTTTTATTTATTTTTTACTTCGTCCTCTGAATAAATTCATCCTTTTTCGCTTCTTTTCTTATCTCTCGCAAGGTCACGGGTAGTTCCTTTACTGCCTTGTATAATTCTTTACTGCTTTCATCTGTGGTAGCAAATGGCGCGTTTCGCTTCTTTTTACATACTGGTTGGACATTTTCTTTCAATTCAATTCTAGCTGCACCCTTACAAAACGAGCTAAATAGGTGAATCCCATATGTCGAACTTTTGCATACAGTCCTTACCCACTAGATTTTCTGTGTCTTTCATTACGTATATTTTGAGTGTTTTTGTTTTCCTGTGAAATTTAACATTTACGATTCGAATTTTATACGCTTTCCTGTCACCGACTTAGCAATTTTTTGTGTATGTAACATGGTTGGTCTGTTAAGCTTTTTCCATGTCTGTAGGTTAATTATCGTTAAATTGGAACCCGAGTCTAGTTTCAAGTTCCACATATTTCCTTATGTTGATATTGTCTTCGTCATGCATCCTAGTAGCTCTTATCCTACTAGTAGCTTTTCTGTTCCTACATTGGGATGCCTTGTGCCCCATTTTTCTACACACAAGACAGTTTTTATATTTAAAACGGCAATCCTTATTCCAGTGTAGTCCTCCACATTGATAACATGCAGATTGGGGGGGGGCTTATATTTGCTTCGATTTTCGTCATAATTTGCTCTATATGTTGTACTTTTCCTCTTATTATGGAATTTTTGTTTTCTTTCCGGGGAGGGCGAAGAACGTAAACTTTTGTTTAACTTACGTATATGTGATATTCCTGACTCCTCAATGTTCTTCGAGTCTTTCTTTATACTCAGGCATTTTTGGCAATCTTCTGATAATTGTTGTAGTGTTAGTCCAGGTTCATTTTGTAGTTTTGAAAGCATTCTTTTGCGCATTTCACTATCTTTTGCTGAGACTAACCCTTGAACAAAGATGAGACACTTGAAATTGTCCGGTGTTAATTCTGCCAACTTGAAGTCGTCGCAATGTTTATTCACGATTGCAGCAAAAGTGGAATAGTCCTCATTTTCGCCCTTTACCAGGTTAAGACATTTCCACCTCTTGTGAAAGAGTGACGTTTTGGGACTGAAAAGCTCTGTAAGACATGTAACTGCTTCGTCAAACGTTAATTCGTTCGTTTTTTTTGGCAAAATGTAATCCACATATTTTGTGTATTCCTCAGTTCCTAATTTTCTGAGCAACAGACTTAGCTTCTTTGCTTCTGTCCAGTTTTGACAATCGATGTTAAAGATGTCTTCGTGGTGTCTAAAATAATCCCCGAATTTTTTTTCCTTTTCTAAAGAGTATTTGAAAGTTTCTGTCGTATTCCACACTGCGTCTTGGGAAAAAGTCGCCTCTTTTTCGATATTTTGTTGTTTGTTACCCGCTACCTTTAATATTAGTTCCTGCGTTTGTAGTAATTGTTTTTGCCATTTTTCTTCCATTCTTTCCTGGAGTTGTAATTGTTGTTCATTTTGGTATTTTACAAGTTCTACTAAAATATTTTTAAAATCCTCCATGATAAAAGTCTTACGAAAAACTCGCTTTTCCGTATTTTAGTCCTCGTAAATATTTTGTCGGCAAGTTGTTGTGGACACTGGCAAAAAAATGGGAAAAGGAGTTTTTTTTTCTGTGTGAGTTCGAATACCTCGTCGTCAATTTGTTGTGGACAACGAGGGAGAATTTTGTTTCGATTTCCTTCCCGTGTGAGTTCGAATTCCTCGTCGCTAATTTGTTGTGGACAACGAGGGAGAATTTTGTTTCGATTTCTTTCCCGTGTGAGTTCGAATTCTTCGTCGCCAATTCGTTGTGGATTCCGGGATGAATCCGATATCAATGAATAACAAACGCCAGGAATGGATAAGGAAAATAAATGTATTAACGTAATAATACAATCTGGTAATACGGGTTAGTAGATCCAGGAATGCGGGTTAGTAGCACTAATATATATATACAGTCTTGGTATTGAAGGATCGCGGTATGACTCCTTACTGAGTCTACGTGCTCGCTAACTGTGCCGCTTGCCGCCGTCTCTGTGTGTGACTTACTCTACTACTACTGAACTCTACTACTCTTGTACTACCCTCCTCTATTGCAGACAGTATTTACTGCCCCGCCACGAGGGATAGATGTGGCACAAGGCCGGGTTTAAAGTGCGGTATTCCCGAGCCCGTAGGCTCGGCCAAAAAATGCCCGTAGATGCTGTATAAACGGGATCGGTTTGGTCAACCTCCCCGGACAAGGCTCTGCCCTTCGGCGGAGCCTCGTTCGGGTTCCTCTCTGCTCAGAAGCAGAGAGTTCGACCGTCTGGCCGAGAAGGCGTCGCCGTCTCCTCTATTACAGACAGTATTTACTGCCCCCACCCCACGAGGGATAGATGTGGCACAAGGCCGGGTTTAAAGTGGGGTATTCCCAAGCCCGTAGGCTTGGCCAAAAATATCCCGTAGATCCCGTATAAACGGGATCGGGTTGGTCAACCACCCCGAACGAGACTCTGCCCTTCGGCGGAGCCTCGTCCGGGTTCCTCTCTGCTCAGAGGCAGAGAGTTCGACCGTCTAACCGAGAAGACGTCGCCGTCTACTCTATTACAGACTGTCCGGGTATTCACTGGTAGTAGTATATGTATACCTCGGGTGAGTCCATTTGTGTAAAAAGGGAGACCCCTTTACACTGACATTTTTCGTCTGTCTTTTGGCTGAAAGGTTTGGAGTTTAAATTAAGTATTTTCCTTAGTCGTCTCCGCTTGACTTTCACCAATCGAGCAACTGACAAGATCTCTGAGTCGGGGTTATGTCGTATAGGATTAATCTTTAATGACAACGTTTCTCCTGGCAATAGAATATTCATTTATCTTTTTTTATACATAGAATGTGGTACAAAGTCAAAAATTCGGGAATGCTGGACATCACTGTTCTTACATTTAACTAGTCACATTCACTGACCCAATCATACATATGATTCTTTCACCTTAATACCACATTTATATAAAACACATATATGCCACAATCACCAAAACAACGTATTCTCTCCATGAATACCTAAACTAATATCTCAGTTTTTACAAACATGTGGAGAGGGAGATGAAAAACATGATTTTTATTTGCATAATAAAAATAACGCCATGATTTGAATGAATATATATACAAGGAAATAAATGTTGAGACCCTCCCGACGTTTAAACGTGACATAAAAGCAAGTTAACTGGACGGTAAATACAGTGGGAATGTGTAGAAAAAATAAATAAAAATCAAATAAACACAAAACAAAATGTTCCCACCTCTCTGGAGGTCTATGCTTCCTGTCACCTAAAAGGGGATGAGAATGAAAACGGAAAACTTGGAGGATAAAAAAAAGAATAGTGGACAATGGCCATTCACTCCCTAGCTAAGTCAACCAATTTTCAGAGAAAATAAAAAGGAGAAACTTCAACCAATGAGCTCGAGATGCCAGTCGAGGTTAGTACCATTCACATGCATCAGTCATGCAACGGCCCCGGAAAAAATCCTCTCCACTGTGACCTTGACCTTCAGCTGATGCTGAATGAACGGAACCAGGCGACGGGAAGAGATTTGGCAATGGCCCCATGAACTTCATCCATCTTCGTCGTCCATACCATCATTCGCATCTCGGCTAGGAAGCACAGGAGCACAATGCTTCTTCCTGTCCGACAACGATCTCGCGCTGCTACAAACGGAACTAGCATCCAAGACAAAGAATTTTCCATGCAGCATGTGGACCATGTAGCCTTCAATAAACCCACACATCGAACGGCGGATCTCCTCAGCTGAGCGCACGCTTCTCAAAGACGGGAAAGCTGTTTTAACATCTTCCTTCCAGCAGCTACAATTCTCATCATCCTCTGTACACATCTGATCAAGGAAATGCAATTACAAAATGTCTCGACGGTTTTCTATGGAAACCGATCATCTAGGCAGGTGGATGGGAGTGGCAGAACTGAGAGATGGTAAAGGATGAGGGAGTAGATGTATGTAATGCTCATCCCCGCCTCTCCTTCAAGGAAAGCGTCCTTGGCAGTCACAGATTAATTGCGGTTACGACCTTCTGAAGGGGCTCTGGAGAGGACGATATTTCTACAGACTTATCGCGGTTAATTTTGACCCCTGTGACCGTCTTATACGTCCGGATTTCTCTTCCGACTTTCCCAATCTCAGCACTGCACGTTACAAGTGTTGAGATGTCATCGGCGTAGGCGGTGTACCCTGTCGAGGTGGTGGCACCAGGTAACGTAATCTCTCCAAGGACCGGGTTCGCCTGCAACCTGAACAGGAAAAGCTCCAATGCAAGCACAGAGCAAGGGCGAGATGGGACAGCCCTGACAAATGGATCTGGTCAAGATGAAGGGCTTCGATCTTATCCCGTTCACTTGCACCTTAACATTGGGGCTCGTATACAAAAGGCGAATCCGGGAGCGAAATTACGGCTTGAAATCGACCGTAGACAAGACAGCCTCTAAGAAACGACGATCCACCCTATCAAAGGCTGATCCCTTGATCCAAGTTGATCAGCACAGCGCCTCCGACTTTTTCCATAATCGTGTGCACCAAACGAAGGTTATCCTGAATGAGACGATCAAGCACAACCTGCAAACGATTTGCCAGGACCTTGGCCCAAATTTTTAACCCTGCGTTAAGCATCGTTATGGACCAAAAATTACTAATCCCATCCCCTCCATGTTTACTCTTGCGTAGAAGCTATAACTCCCCTGGGGAAACCTGTTATTTTTTTCCAGAAAGGGAACAAACATGAACGACAGCCTCAAGTATACTTCGATGTCCGGAGTCTTATCCTTCCCTGCTTTTTTCAACGCTTCCCAGATTTCCTCTGTTATGCAACCCTTGCAATCAACCGCTTCAGTCGCTTTGATGCGAGAAAAGTCGGCCAAATATTTGTCGAACTGAGACCAGGCTCCCTGGTAAAAAGCTTATGAAAATATTTACGAAACTCCCCGCATATGCCCTCGTCCGTCGTCAGGTCTCTCCCATCCGGCGATGTGACACATGCGATATACCGATCAGAGGCACTGCGAAATTCACCCACACTCAATTCTGCGGCCATATTCGTTGCCTCGGCAGGCATTCTATTTAACCTAGCTCTAACTACTTGAGCTTGGTCCTTGTTAAGCAAGGAGGCCAGCCCAGCCTTAGTTAAAGCTACCTTACTACTATCTCCCGATTTGACAGCGCCCTCTATTCTAGATTCTAGTGCACTTTCCACCGCTAGTGTATCTTGGTTGAATCATATGCTGTAATCGGTAACAAAAGACCTAATGGTGTCCTTAAGGTGTCCTCACCACTTATTTCCAAACACAGAACCAGTCAGTTCCCGCTGTATTGTTAGTAGCAGCTGGTCCCAGAAATCCTTCACATCCAACAAAAACGTGTTGAATTTCCAGTACCCAGATTTCAGGGACCAGCGAGTAATTGGGACGCTGTCCTTGATCCCTACTTAGATTGCGAAGGAGCTAGGAAGTGTACTAACATTCTTTCCGATGAAAAAAAAAATACATTTCTGAATTTGTCGCCAGACTCTTGTTGATAAATTCTGACTAAGTTTATGTGAACCCGCACAAGCTTATGGACCGTATAAACTAAACTATGAAAACTTGGACAGCCGAAAAGTACTAAATCGACTCCTAACTACAAGCCAGTCACTGTAGCCAGAAATTTGGATCCCATCTGGGCCGCCCCTATTTGTCCAAGTCCACTATACGCGCTTCGGATGTTCATTTCGGAATTTATCAACATAGTTGTCTCGCTACAACCAACATGCCGACCTCCTTCATGAGATTATGATCTATGTTGATAAATTCCGAAATGAATATTCCTACCATTTATGTTGGTTTTCAGTTTTGTTCCTCTGAACTCTTTAGACATTAGCTATTTTAATTATTTTGAATACAATAATTCCAGCCCAAATTAAGGAGTGATTTCTAATATTAAAACAATCACATTTTTCCAAGTTTCTCGTCTTTCCAAAGGTGAATTCTTTGAAATGTTTTGATAATTTATGTCAGAATTACTTGAACTAGTAATTTTTTAATTTATCATCTAAGTTCAAATGACAAGTTTCTCTTGGGACATCACCCTTACCCACGCATAAAATTTATGATTGTTAGAATTATTATCTACAATATTTTAGCTTCAAAAGTTTGCAAGTGCAGATTTAAATTTAGAAAACCAGAAGATAATTTGACCAAAAGCCTCAATGATAAAGATTTGGAGGCTGTGGTAGAAAATTATTCAAAAACCTCAACAAGAAACTTGGATACATAGATTGGAACAGATCCCATTTGAAAGAGGAATAAAACTTGGAATAATGGAGGCCTCCAGTTAAAAATGCTAAGTGATATGGAATTGATCCGTTCTTGCATATCATCATTTGTATAAAATCTAAAGATCGACTGGTAGCAGATGATAACTAAATTTGAAATATTATTAGTGAATGGTTAGTGGAACATGATTGGCTTAATACCCTGCCTTCGTCAGTCGCCAACCAGGGGAGGTTACTCTCCCCTGATAGGTGGCTGACGTGCTTTCACACATTGTATGTAGAAAATATAATACATCCAATATCTCATAACTTCCTTACAAGTGGCTAAAGAAATAATATAACTGGAAATAATATATTCAAAAGTCAAAACTCAGTTTATTGAATAGAAATAGAAAAAATGACATTAGAAAAACTTTATCAGTTAATAAGATACTTTATTACAACCAACCAAGTGACGTGAACACTTTCCGACAGACAAGAACTTTTCCAGTCAGTATCAAATTGAGGAAATATACACTTTATTTGCTGGTTCATTGAACGAAAACATCTTTAGGAAGGGAATTGACAACGTGCTTGGTCGGAGCAACTATGAAGGTAAAAGTGTCCTTTGCTGATTTAGCTGAAGCTGAATGCAAAATAGGGTAAAATGTGTTGTACATGTAAGAGCTACTCAATAAAACAGTAAGAGTTCAAGCCATAGAGCGGACATAAAATATAACGCTAAAGGGAAAAAATAAACTGAAGAATTGAGATAGTAAAGGAAAGAGAAGTCATGGGGAAAGATTTGAAGAAACGCTAAAAAGTGAAATGTTCATCCCTAAGCTAACAAACGTTGTAGAAGGATGAAAACATGCCAGAATTACTACAGACCTAAAGAACAAGATAGCAACATACCTCTGTTCTCCATGTAAGTTGTCATGCAAAATAAAAAAAAAACAAAAAAAACAAACAAACAGAAAATGTCTTTTTAATCATTTTTCTTTTATTGAAAAATAAACACACAACAAACAACATTGAAACAAATATAAACCACGCACTAATTCAGAGAGTGGGGTTACTTACAGTAACAGAAGAAAAGTTGTGGATTATTTAACGGCGAAACATATTTCGGGTTAGAGGAGGTCCTTTACAATACTCAGTGTTCTTAAACGGTCCCACATCTAAATACTGACCAGGTTCAGCACTGCTTAATAGTTTTCAATGCGATTTGACAGTAAACTAACAAAAGAAGAATATCGGTAGATTTGATTTTGTATGGAAAGAACTAGCAAATTGTAATTCATTTTATTGATCAAGGAAAACATCAAAGTCAGGCTACGATGATATGGGCATTAAACAACTCCAGATTAAACTTGTAATAAATTAAATGAGATTTTGTTATTTCTCTTGGAAAGAGGGAAAGAATGTATATAAGCATACGCACATGCATACAGTAATACATATCTATTTAATCAGTTATATTTATTTAATGATAATCAAAGCCTTTCACGAACCCCCAAAGAAATCTGGAGGTGTGAGTTCTGAGATTCCACTTTCCGGTAAATGTTTTACATCAAGCCATCAATGCCATTGACGAAAAAATAAACTAAGAAAATTAATAATCTGAAAGAGAAATACCAATAACATGGCTTCCCAGAATTCAGGCTCTACTTTTGACTCAGCCTGAATTTAGAAAGCATGTAAAATTTTGTTAAATTTGTATATTTTTTTATATCGATTTGTGTATATATTATCTCACTCCTTCCCTGTGTTTTGAATAGGTGTAAAGGTTTATCCACTGTTTTTTTGTTTGTTTGTTTTTTGCTTAGTACTGGGTTTCCAGTTTCCTCTCCTAAAGTTTTCTAATTTTCTTTTACCGCCAGTAACCTCTTGCATCTTAGTGGCATTATCGCCTTGCCTGGCATGAAATGATTAAAAAAAATATGACACGCGTTATGTTTCGTTTTTACTCTCTATCCAAGAAGAAAATATTTTTAGCAGACTTACCAAAAAGATTTATAACAATTACTTTTATAAGTAAGAGTGAAAGAAGCTAATAATTTTCTGTAAATCGGCTAAAAGTTGGCGATCCCAAATTTTGATTTAAATTTTAGAAACCACAGAAAAGAAGTATCGGTAATTCTTCTTTTAAAGGAAAGATTTCTACTGAATTTGTTGAGACTATAATAACTATTTTATGTTTGTATAGCTTCTAAGTTCTTACTAATTGCTGGAAGGCAGAGGCGTCTACATGGAATTTCGTTGAGTGTAAGGCAGGGGCAGAAGTTGGCTTGTGCAGAGGAAGGGCTCTACTTCAGGTTCTTAGCATTTCTGACAAAAGACGTCTTTATGACGCCACAGTCTTTTTCGACTCTGCCAATAACATCTCGTGTGATCTAATTTCTTTCTTCCTCCGCCCCAAGATTTTCTCTCTATTTCATCAAATACCTTGCTATCTCTCTCAGAGCTTGAACTCTCACTCACGAAAAGCTTTCTCTATCGCTCTTTTTTCCAAAGCATTTATTCGATTGTCTGTTTTCTCAGTGAAATCTTATATGAAACATCTAAATTTACTTACTTGTATATATCTTTAACATAATTTTCCTTTGAAATTCTATTGCTCTCTCTTTCCCGCTCCTCCTTCCCCCCCTCTCTCTCTCAAAGGCGTAATTACTTTTCACTCACTCGCTTTTGATTTCTGAAATCATTAACTCTTTCCTTACTCTTTTTATTTCTCTTAAAACTATTGATTCCTTTCTAAAAATACATTAATTTCATTGTTTTCCTTTGCCAATCTCCTGTAAAAATGCTTTCATTTCGCTTCAGTCTATCTACATGGGGATGCAAGTAGTGTAACGACAGGAAAAGGGAGAGAGCCGAGTCCAAATTCTGACCGAGTTCGTTATGTTCATTTTTGCCCAAATAGCTTTAGGAATGGTATGAATCTACCTTTGGTACAAGTTAAATAGCTGGACTGACTCGGATCTCTTGCTTAGAGGTGGCAGCTATTCTAGGAAAACTCTGAATTCAAAACCAGCGTGAAGTGAGATGGGCTCCGTCAGGCTAGCCTGCCCGAGACACACCATTTTTTGCTATGTCTGAAATATATGTGGTACCTAAACGGCCTTAATGTGTTATGAGGATATGTTAGGTGGCGACATATACAGAAAAATAGGATAATTTTAAATTAAGCTAACCAATGAACGACATGGATAAACTTAAAATTTTAACCAATCAGAATTCATTTCAATGAGTTTGTTTTTTCTTTTCTTTCTTTTCTTTTAATAATTTAACCTTTCAGCAAGCATAAAAAGCAGGGAGTCTGCCTCCAAATTTTTAATCTTTCTCTTCACAAAGTCACTGATATCTGCTCCATTAACTCATATTTAGAGTAAGCAATGATTATTTATATATTCCTTTCCGTTTCCGCTGACTTTTTGGCCAAATCCACAGTAACTCTACAGTCTCATTGATATTGTTTCTCTCCATTATGTAAGGTCGATACTAAGTTGATTGGACAATAGTTCTGTTACTATTCTAGTCTGATCTGGCCAATCAGAGCTCATCGCGTTGTGCTGACCACTTTCAAGAATCTACTTTGCTGTGATGACATATATTTTGAACTGATGTTCTCAGCTCTGCAGACATATTATAAATATTTTCATCAGCAGTCTTTGGCGATTCTCTTCATTTGTGTTTCATCAAAACCAGCTACTACATCATTGCCGTGTTGACTATCCATTGAATTCTACCGAAAAATATAGTCATTTTTTTTTGTTCACACGACTCACGCAAAATCACTGTTCATTTAAATAATAGCAATAAACTTAACCGTTTTATTATCCTAATCATCATCATCATCATCATCATCATCATCATCATCATATTATTATTATTATTATTATTATTATTATTATTATTATTATTATTATTTGAGAGAGAGAGCAGCATGCCGGAAAGTGATGCTGAGTTACAAATATACCAAGCTCAATGTAGCCATCCCGAAATCCAGTGTGATAAGAGTATACGAGACACATGCAGAACAGCCAGATGTGCACAATATGATGACAAGTTTTGATAAAAAAGGGCATCATTTTGTAGTTTTACATAAATGAGATTTCTCTTTTTTTCACCTCTCTCTTTCCACCTCTCTCTTTCCACCTATCTCTTTTCCACACCTCTCTTTTCCACACCTCTCTTTTCCACACCTCTATCTACGCCAGTATCGTTAATTCTAAGTGCAATGTAAGAGTTTTTGTTCTCAGGTATTCTTTAAATGGTTTAACTCGTGTACCATAGCATCATTTTTTATCAGTTTAGACACATTTATTGGTTGAGTACTTTTTATCTATTTCCTTCACAGGGAACTTGAGTTCTTTTGTTTTTCTTTATAAATTGAGAAATATTGTGATTTGAGAACATCTACGGAAACGATCAAGGTCATATAAGAAAAAGGAATAAGACTGAAACAAAAAGTGAGAAAGTTTGTCGCCTTGTTTTCAGTTCTAAATATGCCGTTTACGTGCGTTTCGTATGCCACGTTTGCATACTAATACTTGAAAAATGTATTCTTATTCTTATTATTTGTAATCGCAGTGTCATTTAAGTCATAGTTATTTCATCGTATCGTCATACGAATGAGATGCGGCATATGACATTGTGATTTGAGAACATCTACGGAAACGTTAGAAAAATGATGCATCAAGTTGATCTTGGTTCTTTGATGATTCCGTAGTTATTTAGCATTTGAATGTAATATTAATTAACCTATATGCAAAAATATAAATCGCATATTTCTATTCTATGTGGATATATGTTCATACCTCAAATCTGTTGTCCTTTTTTCAAATTATTGAACAAAGGACAACAGTAGTAGCTGGTATTAAGTAGCTGGTATGAATACTTCCGGATACAGTAAAATAGTTTGAATGCCCTTTTTTCTCAAAATGCAAGAATGGGTCAACAATTAGCTTTTATGAATAAGACGAATTAAAGCGGGAAAAAACCTAAAAAGAAATGTAACAATACCTTTTGTTCGGAACTTGTGCACGTTAATTCAAAACAAATACTAAACTCACGAAGTTTCAAATAAACAGGGAGTGCTGAAAAGTTGTTGTTCGAAAATCGTTCGAAAAATCTTACCAAATAACGAAACATCAGAATTTTGTGGCAAAGTCTTCTTAACTTTTCAACACTCCCTCATAAACAGTGATACCTAACTGCAGATTTCATTGACATTTGCATTTAGGTATCTGCCAACAAAAGGCAGACTATTTTTTTTTTCAAAAGCTATCATGTCGGGAGAGATAGATGGGAATTTTGCCTGTTAAATCCATATCCCTGTTAATAATATGTTAGTTAATGACAAACGTTTTTCGATCAAACGACATATATAAAGGAATTGGAGAATTAGATGGCACATTAACGTCATTCGTTTCATTTTTTCTTGTTTAGAGAGAGACTTGACCTGTTTATCAGTTTCAGTGTTTAGTACATTTATGCAAAGGACTGAAGATTAAAGTTGAGCAATTGTAAGTGGCTGTGACACTTTGATATACACAGGAAGCATTAAAAAGCTAGTATGGGATAATCGCTGTATGACGAAGCAATAAAAGCGAAATAAATCATCAAAGGAGGGTTTCATGAAAGGAAAGATTTAATCAAGATCGTCGTCTTGATGTCTCTTATTCATGTACTTAGCATAAAGTCCTAACATGATTCATTATTTCTTCAATTCCTTATCTAAAAGAAAGCATTTAGGGGTTTCATTAGAAAGACAGAGAGAGAGGGGGGAGAAAAAAGAGAGATCTGTCTGTATGTCACCGTGTACGTAAAAAAAATAAGGAAAAATTAACAGTATCCCGACTGAACATTACCCGTGATTTTGATATCCTTCCCCTACACGAAAGCTTTACAACTGACATATTTTGGTGACAGAAACTGGAAGCGAAAAATATATTTTAAGTTTTCATTTTTTAAAGTTGTCATTTCCTGCCTGGGTTCTAAATATAAACTGATGTGAGGAAAATGTGCAACCTCCTCACACTTCGTACTGGATCCGTAAGCGTCATCGATCTCTTTTTATTTGTTATTGGATTGATTATATTTTGATAACAATTATATTTGTTTTTATTTTACATCTGTTTATTTTGTATTATCAACAGTTCACATCAAGATTTTTCCGTTATATTTCCTGGCCTTTTTAATCAAACTTTGTCATTTTAAATTAAAATAATAAAGTATTACTTCGCAATTTTGTATACAGTTGGAATGGAACATTGTATTTTTTGTTTTCAAAATGCCCTTGCGCATAAAAATTAAAGCTGAAACTTCATGTCTAGTGATAATTGTAATAATAGTGAAACAGGTTGTGCAACGGTCAACGATTATGTCGTTGTGATAGCGCACACACAAACTCACACACACTTGCTTCGAAGTGAGAGACACTTTAAAGGCAGAAAAGGGCTTCTGCACGAATACTTTGTGTAAAATATCACTTCTTTAAAAAAAACGAAAAAAAAAACACAAACACTATCTATGCGTTAAATGGTCAAATTCACATCAGCATGGCTTGTATTTCGTTAGTCATGTCATTTGACGATCGATAAACGTATGTTTAGTAACGCGTACTTAGTTGGTCACTTCAAGTTACCGAATATTAGTGAAGTCATATCAACCATCATCTTCACAAGATGAGTGAACTCATTACATCGCTGTATATCCATTTGCAAGCTTGTTGTCGGATTTCTCCTTACTGAGAATCAAAGTCAATGACATCATGATTATGACAAATAAGAGCGGAGATCATCAGGACGGAGATTATTTTCAGCAAAGGATGTTGAAATCATATTGCACCACAGGGACAGCCAAATTGTTTATGGTTGATATTCTGTTTTGTGAATTCCATTCGGTATTTAAAACCAGACGCAGCACACGCCTGTAGTACAGTGATTTTCCAAGCGTAGCTTAGATGTGGTACAAGACCGAAAGTAGGTGGCACCCAGTGAGGATCCAACACACTCCTCAGTTGTAATTGTTCTAGCAAGACAAGCTTGCTAACCATAGCACCGCCTCGAGGTGCCCACACGCCTGTAGTATTCTTACTTTCATTTGGGCCCGCTGTATTCCTTCTCCCTCGCTGCCTCCTAAGTATTTATAGGCTTCTTCTTGTTCTACTTCCCTAATTTTTGTGACAAAATCTAAATCTATTGAGTGTGTTTCTGTAATTCCCCCTTGAATGTTGCTTTTGAACATTTATCTTATCCAGGATCAATATCGAGGTCACCACGGAAACATTTTACAGTATTGAGGATTTCCTTCAACTCATTATCGTCATTGATAGGTGATTAAACACTTTCTTTTTTACTTTGTATCCATAGTTCATGCAAAAGGGAGATTATGGACAGATAGAACAGAAGGGGCAACAGGGAGTCTCCTTGAAAGATTCTTCGTCGGGTATTCAAACATTTGGCAGTATCTTTGATGTGATTTAGGTATAATGTGGTTTTCTACAGAAATTTACTATTTCTACAGAAATTTACTATCATCGAGGAGACTTTGTATATTTTCAAAGTCTTAAGGACCCAAGAGTGTGGTACACTATCAAAGTCTTTAGAGTAATCTATTCGAGATATGTTCAAATTTCTACCATTTTCCTGTAATTTTCTAAGATCATTTTATTTATTAGTAATTGATCTTTGAAACTATATGAACCTCTTCGAAATTCCTTCTGTTCCAGGGGAAGAATGTTGTTTTCATCGAGAAAAGTTCGTCAGGACACACGTGATCTATTTATATGTGGTGGACAAACATATTATTGGCCTATAATCATCTGTTTAACATGTTTTTGGTCGGAGATATGTCATACCTTCAGTGATCCATTCTGGAATTTAATCGGGGTTATTAATTAGCACTGATAAATTTTGCGCAAGCGTTTTATAGATTAATGAGAGATGATAGAGACAAAAGTTGAGTACCTTGTCATTTGCTGGGGATTTTGTTAGAGCTTGCCTAACATAATGTTTTCCATTCTTGTTCAGGTTTATCCTTCATTCTTTCTTGTTCGCGTTTGATCCATTCTGCATTGGAATAATATTCCTCTGGGTTGTTCCAAATGTTCTCCCAAAATGTTTGCACTTCTTCAATAGATGGCGTCATGTCAGCTTCTATAACTGATTTTCCAATTTCTCTTAAAATTTCTTGTGGTTCGTTTAGAATATCTTATTTTGTCGATAGGACCTATAACGCTTTTCATATCGTTATTTTA
Organism: Acanthosepion esculentum; assembly: GCA_964036315.1. Taxonomy (NCBI): domain Eukaryota; kingdom Metazoa; phylum Mollusca; class Cephalopoda; order Sepiida; family Sepiidae; genus Acanthosepion; species Acanthosepion esculentum. Next base: position 87,381,555 of record OZ038498.1, read on the forward strand.
TACTATTATTTTGCTTCCTTTTCAGTACACCTCCTCTCACTCGATACATGGGATAAAGGCAAAAAATAGTAAATATATGCATTCAGATTTTGATACTTAACATGAACAGTATTCATATTTTCTTTACATTGCCGATATTCTCCTGAGGAGATGAGCAGTTCCACACAGTACATCTATTATTCACTTCCCAATATGGACTACCAAGAATGTTCTTGTTTCTATTGATTTTTTTTATCGTACCCAGGGATACAGTTATTATAGGAATAACATTAGTTTTAAACTGACACACTTTTTTTTACTTTCAATACTCTTATACTTACTTATTTTATCATGTATCTTAAAAGATATATATATATATATATATATATATATATATATATATATATATATATATATATATATATATATATATATATATATATATATATATATATCTGATAGGCACTGACATATTAATGAGAAGAGAAAGTTCTTTTAGCCTTTAATTGTTATATCTGACCCGTGGACTTTTATGTGTCCGTCAATATGAATGGTAAATCCAAAAGAATAATGACTTCATGGTTTTCTATGACTGCTTCAGAGTGATGTCCATAACATATTTCACCATGAGGTGCACCGCATTACTTTTGTCTATCTTTGTATTTTTAGGTGTCAGGATTGGACAACTAGCTAAAATAGTTTGGTCAATCGTTTCATCATGTTGTTCACATACTCTACATTATTATTATTATTATTATTATTATTATTGTTATTGTTATTGTTATTGTTATTATTATTATTATTATTATTATTATTGTTATTGTTATTGTTATTGTTATTATTATTCCTCTGATTTCTGTTGTATACACATTTACTTTCGGATCAGAGAGCCTAAATCAGAAATTGTATCATATTCCACTGAGCATTTCTTGGAAAAAACAAACAAAAAAAATCTAAGATCACACACATTTTGCATTGATAATGGTGTGAGCTGTACTTGTGAGTACAATTTTTTGTATTTCTTTAAGACTTGAGCTACCAGGAATCCCTTCAATGAGTCTATCTGAACCTTTTCCAATCAAACCGAGGGCTCCAACTACAACTGGAATTATTGATGTCCTCACGTGCCATACTTTTGAGATTCCAATTTCAAGGTACTTGTACTTTGATCGTTTTTTGAAGATCTTCAAAGATACATTACAATCTGCAGGGGCTGTCAAGTCAATAAGAAGGCATATTCTGTTTTCGTGGTCTCTGATCACGATGTCTGAGGAATTAGTTTTAATTTTTCTGTCTGAGAATATTGTAAAGTCCCCAAAAATCATTAAAGGTGCTATGTCTGTAATCGGGTCTGGGTGTTGTTCATACAAATTTCCTTCAGTTTCCTTTCCGTAAAAGTTGCATATTTTCCAATGCAGATATTGATCCACTCTGTCATGCCAGGTTTTATATTCAGTTGGTGCCAGTACCGTGCAACTTGATACAAAATGGTCAATTGTTTGTGGATATTTTTCATGTGTTAATCTAAGTCTAACACATTTCACAGAATCTGTTAATCTAAGTCTAACACAATTTTTCACTATGTGAGCGCTTAGTAATTTCTAGTTAGCAAGTATTGGTCCTGTACAAGCAAGAATAAAACCTTCGGTTTCAGCTTTTAACTCTGTATTACGTTGCCACTGATGGTTATTATTATTATTATTATTATTATTATTATTATTATTATTATTAACAACAACAACAACTCAATGCTTTAATCGTTACAATTTCCAACCACATTAGTTTGGGAGTCATTTTTTAATCGGCTAACCCAGTTGAACGGTGGAGTTTTATCTGTTTCACCTACAATAAAGAAAAATAGTATAACAATAGATTTGTTCCCAAGAATTTCAAATTCAAGTCGATATAAAAATCAATAAGTAAAAACTAAATTTCATGTATTTATTTTTGAATATTTACAAAAATGAACCAACTACAATTTAGTAGAATGCTTGTACAAATCTCCGGCAACCCTCTGATATGTTAAGGGTCGGGAATTTTAGGCAATTTGGAACAAGGGTTTGTAATATAGAATATTGTCTCTAGTCTTTTGCTCTATAGACCCCATAAATAAGAAAATTATTATTTTACATCATAGTTGTTTATTCACCTCCGCTATATACCTGAGTAAGTTGAAAATTTACTTTTTTTCTTGTCGATTTCAGTGATAGAACGAATACTTTGACCTTTATATACTTTTCTGTATTTGGACTTTGCTTGTAAATGTACCTTTCCTGCTGCGATGAGGAAGAGCCCCAACTAACCCCTTTCTAAAATGTCAATATCATGACTAGCACCCTATGACTTTTTACATGTAATTCAAATTAGTAAATTCTTCATTGGTGAGTTATTAGTGAGAGACTATATCATGTCATATTGGTTGATAAATAATTTTTTCAAAGCTAGCAACATTTATTTTGAATTCTTCAGTAAATTTCACATCAAATCCCAAGATTATGGAGTAGGCTTAAAATAAATAATACACACACACACACACACACACACACATATATATATATATATATATATATATATATATATATATATATATATATATATATATATATATATATATATATATATATATATGATGGAGTCTCCCGTCAATTTCGACGTATGAGAATCCGACAACCTCATTCAGTTTTTAATTTTGTGTCGTATGTGACACTTAAAACTCGATAGTGACCTGCATACAAGTTCAGATGTTGTACAATCTCGGGACATAGCCACAGGAATATTTGATGACACTTTGTCTTTCGTTTCTTAGCCGGTCAATACGAATGATTTTGAAATTTCTGATACTACTCTGGCACAAATATATCCAATTATCTCTATTACCCAGTGCAACTCGCTCGAAGTCAGTAGGAGGCTCATTAACAGCTGAGAGGTTTTACTCTTTAGCTTATCTTTATACCTGGCCATGGGCGTCCAACAGTCCGTTCACTGTCAAGTTGGCTAGACATGAGGATCTTAGGTATTCTGTCGTCATTCATCCTTGCAACATGACCAGCCCAGCGAAGTTGTGACTACACCAGGAAAACCTCAATTCCACCAATGTTGCATTTTGCGACATTAGCATTGAACACCCTATCATCATAGATATAGCAACAGATTGCGCGGGGACAACTTTTGTGGAAGACATCCATCTGATTGATATGGGACCTATATGGGGTCCACGATTCTGAGCCATACAACAGTGTGGTCAAAACGGCTGCTCTGTAAACCCGTAAATGTATATATATTGACGTCAAATCAGCTCTAGTTATTGAGAATATTTTAGGAATATGATGGAGCATGATTGGCGGTTGCTAATTTGCGTATACGAGTTGTCACCAATGTGAACACGATGTGGTTGTCAATGGTGAAGTGAAAAAGTGTGTTTAGTGGAAAAGCCTAAGATGGCAATTGAATTTAAAAAACAAAACACTTATGAAGTTGTCATGATGCGGACATGTTAAAAGTTGAGAGCGATTGAAAATTCTAATGAGAGGAATTGTGGCTGAAGTCTTGTGTACACATAATTGTCTGAGTCCGACGAGAAAAAAAGATTAGCAAATATGTTTTCCTTTTCTATTTTCTTTGACAAAGTAGATAAACAGAAAAATCGACACGGAGGGGTTCTGAAGAATGCTCGGTCGGATCAGCGTAGAAGGGATTAAAAGATTCTTGTTTGACCACATTTGGTGAAGGGTCAGGGCAAGAGATTTTCAGTGCTCCCTCTCTCTGTCACACACACACACACACACACACACATACACACACACACACCACGCTTACGGTTATATCACGTTGAAACACTGATTCTTGTACGATCATCGAAGATAAGCAACGTCAAGCCTGGTCATTACCTAGATTGGTGACCACTTGGAAATGCCAGGTGATGTAATCTTGGATGAGTGGGTGGTGAAATGGATAACGGCATGGAATAGTGGGAGTGACGTTCGTTATATTCACTTACGCGAAAATACCCTTGGAAAAGGCGTGAATCCTCTTCTCTTTCCCCAGCAATGGGTTAATTAGTAGGATTTGTATCAATAAATCATTATCCAAAAGGTTCTCTCACGCTAAAAGAATTGTTCTTGATATATTTATATATCGTTATCCCATATATATGCTCTGATTGGCTAGAACTGTTGTCACTTTGTCCCGACTGTAAGCTACAACAACAGAAACGCCTATATTGTAAAGTTTTCCTGGAAATGACATTCGCAGATAATTCGCCTTTAATGACGCAATCATTACGCAGTCCATAGCCCGCAGTGTCCAATGTTGTATACAGGAGTAAGCAAAACATTACAAACTGCGAAAGGAGCCGCAAACTGTTTTTTTGTACTGTACCAACCAACAGACACGCCAAATAATAGTGTTTGACTGTTTATAGACATTTGTTCGTATCAGTAGAACATTGTAACTCGGGGACCGCCTGTTGTTAGCTGCTGATGTTGCTGACTCTATTGCTATTTTTAGCAATTGCCAAAGGGAGTAACCAAGCAACAAACCACAAGATACCCTTGAAAATCTCACAAACTATAAACAGTACTTATTTTTCAAATTAATCTCTTTTAATTGTAAATGACAATACAATGAAATATATTTCTCAGTTTTATTTACTTATTTTTTTCCAAATATCAAGTTTTTAGTATTTTATTTTTGCTGTCATTTTCGACTGCATGTTTTCGCATGTGCGAAGAAGAGATATCTATTTTTAGAAATGCATTTACTCTTCCATAATTTTTATATTCGGCAACTGCATAATACCTAAACACTTGTAATATTCTTTGTGGCTTTTAACACACACACACACACACACACACACACACACACACACACACACACACACACACACACACACACACACGCACGCACGCACGCACGCGCACGCGCGGACACACACACACACACACACATGTAATATCTTGGTGAATGTATTTTTGAGGTAGCATGATGAAAACAATGTTACTGAATAAAATTTATGTATAAGAACGAATTTTAATTTGGCCTTAAGGTAAGTACATTCTCTAAGTCTGTTCATTTTAGCTACTTACCAAGAAATTCGCCCACAGAGGTTATTAAAGTGTGACTTTGGTTATCCAAGGTCCATTGACATTTGGTTGTAGTGTGACCTTTCCAAACTTTTCCTTTCCTTCTCTCTAACTCTTCTTTAATCCCTTCAACATCTTTCTGTTTTCCTTCCGTTTCTTTCTCATTGATTACCAAAATATTTAAGGTCATCGCAATAGAATAAGGTACATAATAATAATAATAATAATAATAATAATAATAATAATAATAATAATAATAATAATAATAATAATAATATTTCCTTTGTACAAAACTTTTTTCAACCGTTCACCGACTGAGGATGAAATCTGGGATGCGTTAAATCTCCTGTTGTGCCTTCTGTTATTCTTAAGATGATTATCACCGACGAACAGAATATTTTTGACAGTTTCTGTTGTGAATCAATTTCTAGATGGTTATAATTTCCCTATTTTCTGTGAAAAAAATTAATGTCCACAAAATTTCTGTTTATCTAACCCTTTTTAAAGAAAAATCTCTTAATCGAACGCTTGTGCGTTCGATTTTCTTGTATTCATTGACAATACAAAAAAGATTTATGTTGAAAAATATTCATTTAAATATTCGACTCCTGAAATGTAACATTAAAGTATTTATTTCCAAAAATGTATTTAAAAGAAAATATTTATGTTCCACGTTTATCGTTGCTAATTGTATATAATTTCTTCCGATGTTATTAAATGCGAAATTAATAAGGACAATAACAAAAGTATTAATTTTAGAGGTGATTCTTGTAATTTGCTGAAATTGTGAAATTCTATAAAGTCGTTCTCCATGTCAGAGTAAAGCTTTAAGTTAGGCATGTACAACCTTTGTCGTGAAATGTGCCGTATAATCAGTGGCTCATCACAAGGCGGGCAGCACTACTAAAAAGGTTCAAGGTAATTTTTCGTAGTAGATACCTCAGATGCCGTCAACACGTGCGTCAACGAACATTTCCGCCTCTTTTCCTTTTTCAGGCCATAATAGTAACATTTATCTCTTACCACTCAATAAAAATTCGAGGTAAAAAAACCTAAGACAATTCTTGTATTTTCCCGACTGAACTGTCTGGACATTCATTGCACACATTTATAAAAAAAAACAAAAAAAAAAAAAAAAAACTTGCGATAAAGACTGTATACACTTATTCTTTATCTTATCATTCTGTCGGATTCCGGATTTCGGATTTCATCTACATTTGACTCCAAACTCCCAATTTTTCAATATTATTGTCTTTCGTTCCTCCAACACCAAATAACAACCAGATAATAAATAATAATTGTTTTGTTTTTTTTGCCGTCTTGCTGTTTCTCATTTTTACAAGTTTATTGGTATATATAAATGTTAGGTTGCTTATAATTATTTACTCAGAGTTATAACTTCTCTGCACTAGGAAGTGTTTCAACAGCCGACAGAGAATATGAAACAAGAAATCTGTAAGCAAAAAATACTTTTCAAAAACAAAACGAAGTCTTAAGAAACGGGAAAATTTTGTGAGAAACAAATAATGCTGAACTGCTATGTAATATCAATCCTTTTATAAAGAAGTGAATGCTGGACAATATTCTTACGGATGAAAAAGAGACTGGAAGCGAAAGATATGCGGTTTTACGGAAGGATATAAAGAATATCATGGAGAGAGCATGTGAATGCGAAACGAAAAGTTTTAAGGAAAATGGAAGCAAAAGAAATACTTATACTTAGAATCAGAAAATTACAGAAGAAATTTCTGAAATAAATAACGAGGAAAGAAGGCTCAGAGAATTCGACACTCATAACAAATATTGAAACGGAGAAAAATACCAGCAGACAAGATAGTCTGTCTATACAAGCGCCATCGAATCTACCTATAGTTGGAACACTTCGTATGGAATGGGGTAGAAGTAAACATTAAGCGCAAATTAAAACTCTGCTTTACCCCATTCCTCGTATGTCTGAAAGCGTGTAGATAATAATCACACAATAATTTTTCTAAACTTTAATAAAAATAAGAAAAAAACAATTTGTACTTTTAAAATAATTTTCCTACAATTTTAAAATGGCAATACATTTTTTAAAGGTGTTATATTCAGGATGAAAGGCATCGATAATATATAATCTCATTATGCCGCAAATGAAACATAATTTAAACAAATCCAGTTTAAATAGGTTCTATGTAGATAATGATTAAATTTAAGAGTATAATGATCGTGAAATTTGATTTGTCCGTACAAAATTTCAATGTTTCACTCACAGTAACTCTCCTGGTGATTTTAATATCTTTCCTAGTAGGAAAAGTAGGCACGCTGGAGTAATGGATAGCGGCTTCGATTGAGGAATCGGAGAGCTGAGTTCGAATTCTAGTTGAATCATTGCATTCACTTACGTGCTGATACCCTTGTAAAAGGTATGAATCCTCTTCTTCTCCCCCAGCTATGGTTAAATAGCAGGACAGACCGGGTTCTTAGGTGAAAGAAATTGCAACCTGCTGCGGGAAAAAATCTGCCTCGTCACGCATGGCGCATAACTAATTGAGTCGGAAAAGAACATTGTGTTCTTTTCTTGCCAATGTCAGCAAAAGTAGAAAACTAACCCCAATAAAATTATTGACACAATGATATTTATTTCCAAGGTGATTCCAAGTTAAAGTCCAGTTTGTGTCTCTGAGAGTTATTCGTAAATTACTATGAACATACAATTACAGAGAACATTTTTAGCTATAAAATTGTTAGTGATATCCAATAATTAGTTAATTAACAACTAATATTTACTATTAGAAATCAATTGTTATTTCTTTTTGATCAGAAAGCATAAATGTACATATGTATAAAATCAGAAAATGAATACTGAATGAAGCATAAAAAATATTTTCGGAAAAAAATAATAAGACACTATGAAAAAATATTTTTTCATAATCAAAAGTTTTTATATTAACAGTCTTAACTTTTACAGATTATTTGTCTTTATTTCATGGAAATAAAGCACTCATGTTATCGTGATTAAATGTTAAGACAACTTCCAGACATTTACTGCTAGTTCTTTGGTTGTCTTTTATCTGATGAATACCAACAGTTTAATCGAGCATGACTATTTCTAACTCATTAAATTTGCGTATGTGAGAAACGCCCGAACAGAATGTAAGCCTTATGCAACTTGCAAAGACTCTCCCTGCCAAAGACAAATAATCCAGAGACAAGCCAAAGCAAGATATCTGTCATAACCATGCTAAAGGGGGGTATATTTGAGTAAAAGTTTCACCTCATCAGTCATTTTAATGAAGTATTTCACTAGAAAGAGATTGCTGCCCAATTGCACACATGCACACACACTAACGCAGGCATGCACACACTCACGAACGCACATACAAACACATATGTATCCATAGTGTGTATATGTTTAAATTTAACATTTCAATTTAGAAAACAAATAACTTGTGTGTGTGTGTGTGTGTGTGTGTGTGTGTGTGTGTGTGTGTGTGTGTGTGTGTGTGTGTGTGTGCGCGCACATACGCATGTGGCGAATGTAGGAATGACAAACGGATTCATTCACAGTAAGCAGCCTCTTAGTTTAGTACCGATTTAAAACGCGTTCCATTTTTATCGACCGCAAAAATGTTGCTTTACAAAATAAAAAAGGAATATGGTGTGTTCTAGTGTACATATTATGAGAAAAGGTCGCAGATGAAAACAAGAAGAAAAAACGAACAAAGAGTTGAAGAATACAATGCCTTATATTTTCACTGCAGGAAGATTTTGAAAATCTATAAACTTCAGACATATTTATCCGATGTGGAATTGCCTAAGACACGTACTTTTCATGGTTTTCGAACAGGAAGTAATCTAAATTTGGCCTCTTTGTTAGGCAAATAAAATATTTGTAGTTTCTATGTAGACATGAACACAGTACATCATGAATGTTTTAAAAATGAATCGGCTTTTTGCATATGCTAATTATCTTGCCAAGCTTGGATTAACTACAAATAGATAACCAAATCTTAAAGCAAAAATCTTTCTCGAAGGCCTCTTTATTAAGACCTCTATAAATAAAAGGAATGCATAACAATTTCTTAATATGAACGTTTAGAAATGAACGAACTACAATGCATAACTATGTAACGTTTTGACTTTTATAGTTTGAGTCACCACCGACATGAGTTTCACTTCTATGAATTGACTCCACGAAATAATCGAAAACCTTCACACACACACACACACACACGTGCGCGCGCACACACATCCACAAATAGGAAACATTTCCACAAATTTCAAACTTGTGAAAAGAACATAAGATTTTTCTCTGAAACTTAGAACTTCGTTTAAACTTTGGCAATTCTGTAAAAACTCAATTTTAACGCAAAAACATCGCATAATCTACAAAATAATGAGGATTACGAAAGAATCGATTTAAGAATCGTTGAAACATTTTCTCAATTTAAATTTCTTACAGTGTATTGGCACCAATCTAAAAATCATGTTGCAAGCAGAATTCTTCATCAGATGTTTCATTTAACAACGACCAGAATTTATAGCATAAGGACTCCAGAAATTTTCAGACTTTGATCTTCTAGAAACAGAATCGGAACTTTAAACGTTTGCATTATAAAGACATTTAATAATGTCGAGTTTAATGTATCTAGATGTGTGTGAGGAATGATTCTTTTCTGAGGACGACATAATCATTTTAGTGAATTAAGCATCAGTAAGTGACGTTTACATAATATCACCTTCATTTTTAAAACCCTTTCGAAAGAAACCTTAAAATGGAGGCTTTAACCTCGGGTGACAAATTCTGTTTTTCAAGTTTTTTATTCGTTCTTTCAATTTATGCAAATAATGATGATGGTCATCATTATGATAGGAGATAGAGAATTAGAGAGAGAGAGAGAGAGTTAGAGAGTTAGAGAGAGAGAGAGAGAAAAAAGAGAGAGAAAAGAGAGAAAAGAGAGAGAAAAACGGTTATGTTGCCGCATATTGAATCTAGAGCTTTTGAGTACTAAGCTATTTCTTCAATATAAGTGACTAAAATATCTGGCCTAAAATAATGTTACTTCAACTTTCACATGATAAGACTGTAGGGAAACATTTAAAAGATGAGCTATATCCCGACAATGACTACAAACCAGATACGGTAGGGTTAGGGAGACAACGAATATAGCCATGCACAGGGGCATCCATCGAAATTATTAAAGTCACGTGTTTGTCTGAAAGGATTTCTTCTTTTAACGGAAAGGGTTAAAACATTATAAGCAGCCATTAAATTAACATTTCTAGATAATTTATAAAATTCAGAAGGACTATTTAGGAACATGTATATCGAATCTGACTTTGTTTATATATACAAACCAAAAATAGTTTCTAATATGTAAATAAAAGAAATTTAAATCTAGGTGAAAGAGCACAATTTTCTTGGGAAACTGCAAGAAACGAAAATATTATTTTGAACATTTAAGAAATATTTAAAACAAACCCCATTTGCATGTCGACTTTGACGTGTTTATTTAATTAGTATTGCAACATTGGTATGCGTATGTATATGCAAAATATAACTAAGCGACTTGTCCCAAAAAATATTTTTAAAAAACTTTATGAGAATGTCACATGTGCGTAGTGACATAAACTCTTCACGTTTGCACGGTGATTAATAACTTCAACTTGCTTTAAGCAACATGGCAGTCACACACCATACGCAGAAGAAAAGGCCCTTCCCTTAAAAGGAAACTATAACAATTTCGAAATTTGGAAAACATAAGAGACTGTTAGAATATGAGTATTGCTCTTAGGAGTTTGTTTGCAGCTAAGAAAGAAGGGAGGAGCAAGCTTTTCTCCTACGAATCACCACATTTCTCTCTTGACTACATAGGCAAGCACAGCAGTAGTGGAGAAGACCACGCTCAGTGCTTTACATCGGTTTGACCGCATTCTCTATTGTTGGAATTTCACCGGAGACTAAAACAATTTTTTCTTATTACTGAGGAGAGAACGTTATAAATCTGATGATATTCATTGTAAGTTATATATGCAAATAAATCTGTCAACTGTCGGGTACTTGAGTTTGGCTCAATGGATAGAGTAAGAGAATGAAACTAGGAGTACTATCTCAAAGCGGTTAATCTCGTTTTTAAAAACTCACTGAATGAGTGGCGAACAAATAATGTCGTCATCTCTTCCTCAATCAAACCACGAAACTGAAATCAAAAGAAAAACATTGCAGTTGAGAGTAAACAAATTCTGCCCACAAGAACCACTGTAGCGCACAATTTCGTCCTCTATTAGGATAACTTTATTTACCAACATCTGAACATATAATGCTAGACGAATGTCTAATAAATACTTAAAGTCGCTCTTCTATTATCGCATCAGTTATTGAATTATTTTTAACTTATATAATATAAATATCTTTTAATTATTTTCCAGACCCGCCCCAATGAACAGTAAGCTATTCTTGGTTATTTTCAACGGTTGCATAATCGGTCATTTTCTTTTGATTTTAATCATAAATTCAAGAAATTTCTGATTAGCGATCCAATATACATCTCAGTAACTAACAGGTAAGACTCCATCCTATATAACGAATTCTGTACATTTGTGAAATCAAAGATTCTCTTATTTATTACAACTGGATGATGAGTTTGGATGTTTTGAGCCTATTTATCAAGGCAACCATTGATGGGACACATTCAATGGTTCACGATAAACTGAAATCAGACTCTTGAGAGACGTACCAATATCCCGAGATACATTGTAATGGAGATTTTGACATAGTGAACAAACAAAATACATCGATGGGAAAAAATCACTCCTATAGTATGATCGATAGTGATCAATTAATCTCAAAAAGATTAATCGACCTTTATATTAAGCGCATCAAGCGTCTTTTTTCCATAGAGGAAAATCGATTAAATCTTTTTCAGTTGAAGAAAACTGATATGTTAAGTAAAAGGTATCTGATTAATTTATATGAATAGTATTTACTCTTCAAGATTTTTTCATTTTAATTTTTGTCTTTACGGTGGTTGATTATGGCATTTTACAGATGGTTGGTATGCCAGATTCGTGTTTCCGTTTCGTTTTGTTAGTCTTTTTACTTTCTTTTTTTGCCTTATCTTAAAATTGCATAACTGTTGTCACTTGTAGACATTCTTCTAAATGTTTCATTTTAACTATGTAACTCGGAAATGTGATTTTATTTGCAAAAATGAGAGGTAATTATATTGAACATTTACATTATAAATTCTACAAAAATATGGCCGGTCACAAAAAGTAGACATTTTAAATTAGTCTGAATTTTTTATGCATCATTTGTAATTTTTAAATGTAATTTTGAATATAGCGTTTTTGTTCGACTATTTTGTCAGATAGAAAAACCTATGCAAACTGCCTAAAAAAAAGAACAACCGAATCTGCTTTCAGTTTCTACTCTTTCTGTAAACTCGAATCGTCAACCAAGCGAAGAATCATAATAAAATAAGGAAATTTACCAAATGGAGCCAGAAGGAGTTCATGGTTTTTATAACTTTTAATCTAATGAATAAATTGTCTTCAAGAAAAATTCGGAATTAAGAATACTGGAAAGACCATTAACTGGACTTGGAAAACCTATTTTCCTGAAAAATTGTTTTAAGACAAATATTTTATAAATTTTAACAGCCTGCAAATCTTAAATGCTAAATGGATGTCTATATATGATAATCATTACCAATCAGAATTATAAACAATCACTAAAATGCTCTAATTTATTACATTTTAACAAATTTAAGATAACATTTTCATTTGGCTCATTTACTCTTAGAGTATTATTCTAAAATGTTTTAACTTTTCCCATACGAACCAATTTCTTTAAGTTTGCTACGAATATAAATTCATAAAATGCCAGACAATATATTATAAGAGTAAATGAGCCAAACCAATATTTGCTTTTGATTTTTGTTATTTCTGTAAGGATTGGAAATCAATAGCTAATGAATTGTATGTTGTTGTCGTGGGGACATTATTATTATAAAAAAGAAAAATAGCATATAAAATAATAATAATAATAATAATAATAATAATAATAATAATAATAATAATGAAAATTATAAATAAAATAAAACAATAACATTTAAACTTTGTTTAAAATAAATTGAATAAAAAATAAAAATAATAAAAACTCTTCCAGCACGCAACAAAACAGTTCTTGACGGAAATACGGACATCCCGCCAAGATACGTTAAATTCAATCTCTTCACCACGAGCCTTCTTACGGGCAACACGTATCCAACTTTCTCTCTCTCTCTTCTCTCTCTCTCTCTCTCTCTCTCTCTCTCTCTCTCTCTGATATGGCGTGCAATAATATGGACTGGCTTCACATCATTTCTTAAACCTGGATTGAAACAATTAAATGCCTACATTTTGAATATCTGAACAAGTCATTTTAAAGGTTTGTGTTAATGTTCATTTAATAGAAAAATATTTAACACTAAGGTATGTGCGTCACTCTAAGATGGAAGTTTAGTAACGAAGGTTTTTTTACTTTTTTCACATGCCTCTAATTGCTATCTTTAACTTATTTGCATGTGAAATGAAACTTTCGTTACTGAAAACAATTTCTTATCGCATATAATTCATTTTTGTAGTTTAAGCATTGAACATCTGATTCTTATTTACATTGAACATTTGAAACCTATTTTCAACATGACATTGAAATAATAAGCTTATAAAATCAATGTCACTTATGTCATCATCAATTTCGTGGAAGGATTTGTTTTATTACTGACATTTTTTATATTGTCTAATATAATACTTCTAGGCTGTCGAAGTTAGGCTGGTGAGAAATCATCAGAATCTCTTCTGGTGGTCTCAACTTGTTCCATGTCAGCTGTTGTTTCTGGCATCTGGATAATTTCTGAGAATTTTCTTCTGTTATATTTATGGATCTTTCTCTAAGTAAATCCTGCAGCTGTGTGAGAGTGCTATGCTTCTGACTCCAGTTTCTTTGTGTCGATGGAATGTTATATTACTCAGCACAATTGAACTTTATTTTCTATGAATAGGATTTCTTTTTAACTTACATGCATCGACAAGGATTAATATGTCTAATAATTGCTCTTTTTATATCTTAATATTGTGACTCGTTGACTGCAGAACTGATTTCTTCAGTAATTGAATCGTTGTGATTTTGAGGTGTGGACTACACAGATCCTAAGATTAATATAAGCAACATTACATTTTGACAATATGTCATTGTATGTATACAATATGTCAAAATATGCATGAGACAATAATTTGAAAATGTTCTGTAAGATTTTCAATAGCACTGATTCCCTTTATATCTCTACCACAATGTATCTATCTATCTCTGATTCCGTTCATCTATCTATCTATCTATCTATCTATCTATCTGATTCCGTTCATATGTCTATCTTACTATCTAGCAATGGTTCCGTTCATATCTCTATCTCAGTTTCACTCTCTCTCTCTCTCTCTCTCTCTCTCTCTCTCTCTCTCTCTATCTATCTATCTATCTATCTATCTGTTGAATCTCGCCTATTGCATGGAATAATAATGCAACACAAAATGTACTTAGAACAAGAATGTATTATAACAAGAAAGTGTACACAATAAGTACATATAGTATTTCTGTATATTTCTGGGAAGACGTTCCTGGAGAATATGTTGACTAGTCGCAGTCGATCAGAGTCTCTAGTTGGATCTCGTGATTCCTCCCCTAGTCTTCCGGTACCAACCACTATTTATATAGTTGGTAGTCACCTATGCAGATTAGGTGGATCCCACCACAACACTATCTATCTTTGATCCCGATTACATAGATCAGTAATCACTTGGGAATGCCAGATGCTGTAAGCTTGGATGTGCGATTGGAGTAATATCTCAGAATTTTCAATCGGAGTGCCGAATTTCAATGACCACTGGGTTTGTTGTATTCTTAGACCTATAGCTCTATGTTTAATAAATATATTTACTGTACTTCAGTATATATATATATATATATATATATATATATATATATATATATATATATATATATATATATGAATAGATTTTCATTTATTAATCCAACATATTTTATTGCATTAACGTTATTTCCTAAAAATTACTTTGTTTAAGTTAGGATACTAAACTAAGCAGAGATGCATATTTCGAGAATCTGGAAAGGTCTGTGTTTAAAAGAACTATTCGGGCTTGGCTTGGCTTGGCTTGGCTTGGCTTGGCTTGGCCATCAGGTTCTCTGTAGCCGAGAGATCAGATCTACTGACGGTGTCCCCTCGAATATTCAGGCCGGTAAATGTAAATAAATAAATATAATATTTAAGAAATAAACAGAGCATCTACTCAAATATCGGTATCCACTAAAAATAACGTTTAAGTAATAATATATATATATATATATATATATATATATATATATATATATATATATATATATATATATATACACACATATAAATATATGTATGTGTATGTGTGTCTGTGTGAATGTATATTTCTAAAAAATTAATGGTTTTATTTTTAATCCAACATTTTTATTAATTCAAACGTTAATAACGTTCAAATAAGCAGAAACATTTTTTCTCCCGATGATGGCCATGTTGGTCGAAACTAGTCGAGGAATCTAAATGAAATAATAATAATAAAAACATAAGAATATTAATCTACAACCCAGTATGTCTGAAGATTTTAATTAATTTTTTTAATAATTTTTATCGTTCAAAATATATATATATATAAGTGGACACTGAGTTCATGACCAAGTGCCAACAATTTGATTCGTCGTTGAACGCAGTCTGCAGGTTTGAAGATGGCATTCACTTATATATTTACATGCGCTCTATCCCTGATATTGAGCACTATTACTCATACATATATAGTAAACCATTTTTATCATATATATATATATATATATATATATAAAACTATAATTTTATCATATATATGTATGTATATGTGTGTGTGTGTGCGTGAACATTTCAGTTAGAGTATTTCTGTGAAAGAACAATATGTATAAAGGCAAAAGGAAAACTTAGCTGTAGTTTTCCTTTTGTCTTTATTCATATATATATATATATATGTATATATATATATATATATATATATATATATATATATATATATATTTATATTTCTGTTAGACTTTGCCTCCACGACGTCTAGAGATATTTGACTTTTAAACCTCTGTCGTGTTCGCTAATACTTTACGAAAGATGTGTTCAACCATTTCTTTGAACTTTGGCAGAGTGGTCCAGACATCTGTGAATTTCTATTCCATCCAGGAGGTTGCCGTAAAAAAGTCTATTGCAAATATTCAATATATGCGGTTATTTTCTCTTAGTAACGCAGATGAATTTCGAATCTCACTTCTGACACCATACTGTACTTTTTATCGTACGTGTGGCTGATACTTAACCCCATTCTAGCGTTAAGATACTACAACGAATGTAACATCAATAGAAGATGGAAAACACGTCATCTCGGGTTATCTATGTTTCTTCATAACACTTGCACCTGGGCGTGAATGCCCTACGTGGCTATAACTTTGTTGTTCGTGGTAGGTAACAAATAAAGAAGGTTAGAGAAGAGAAGGATGTTATAAAAATAATTTTTATTGAATCTTTTCGACATATTTTTCACGTGACGGTGACGAAATTTCTGTCAGCTTAGCTCAGTACAAAGCCTTTTCACATTTTTATGAGTTCTCTCCTCAGATTTTGTTAATAACTTTGTTAATAATTGACAGTTGTAATGTTCGATGCAGCAACAAAATAACCATTTCCTGCTAAGCTTCCACAAGTCTACTAAGCTTGCTTCGCCTACACTTTTTTTTCGCTCCTCAAAAGTACTTCTTATCTTACCAATTTTATATTCGTTTATACAAATCTGAATAAACATAAATAATTCATGAAGTAGAATTTTTCTCTATTTACAAGATTCGGAATCGGCTTTTTGATTGCCGATATATGCGTTTTACAGCACAGGTGGTTTTGACGATGTGTCTTATTATTTCTTACAGCTCTGATTACCACTTCAAGAAGAATGCTAGTTGATTCCCGTTCATAATTCCTGCCCATGAAATCAACTAAATTCTCATAATAATCTTCGGTCGTAAGTACTAATTGTTAGTCTTAATGCTTGCGCCGAACATCGACAGTAACTTAAATGGTTCCTATTAAATAAATTATTTCTTCTTTTGTCATCTGTCCTTGAAAGTTCTGAAGAAGATCCACTCTCATCATATATGGACATGCTATAACTTGAACTGAAATGATGCTACGCTATAGCTAATAAATATATTTAAAAGTTTTTAAAGCAGCGGACAATTTCAAGGCCTAGTTACACAGTTAATAATACTTTACTTGATTTGTTCCTTACTCCCTCTCCTGGTTAATATCGAGCATTGCAACTCTGTGCTCTTGGCAATTCGGATCACGCTGTAGTATCTGGTGATATTTTTTTTTATTCATCTATTAGACATAAACCTCATATTCACAAGACTTATTTCTCTTATCAGTGTACCGATTGGGATTCATTTCGTGATTTACTTCGCGACATCCCTTGAAATTAAATTTTTAACCATCTTATTGAGAATTGTACCTCTGGGTTTTTTTCTTGGGTAAAAGCAGGTATCGGTGCTTTTGTGTCATCTCTGAAATACCAGGTTAAACGATAATATTCTCCTTGGTTCAAACTTGCCTATGCTTTCTGTGGGCAGCAGACATGTTTCCAGTTCTACCAACCTGATAGTTCTAATCACAACGGACAGCTCTTTGTGTCCACCCCTAATAATTGTAAACGTGTCCTTATTGAGATTAATCTTTCTTTCTTTCGTTGACAGAATGAGGCAGCAAGTAGCCTCTAACATATTTGGTTCTCATGACTGCTGGATGCTCTGTTAGTGAATTAAATAAAGGTAAGTCTTCTTTCCCTCCTGTCTATTCAATTTGAGATGTTATCATTTTCTGCTGATAAAGCAGAATGCTTTGCTCGTAAATTTTCTTCCAATTTTACTCATCTGGAGGATCTTTACCTGACTTTCCACTTAGAACTGAGTTTCTACCATGTGATATTCATATAACTCCATCCAGGGTTTCTGCTATCATCTCTTAACTGGATACCTGTCAATCATGCCGACTTGATGATATCCATGCATAGTCCTAAAGAAATGTCTTGTTGGATTAGCCCCTATTCTCTCTACAATAAATGACTCCCGCTTCTTGCTTTGTTGGAAAGTCTCTTCTGTAGTTCCTGCTTTTAAGAACTCACGCGAACTGTCTCATCCTCTAAATAATCAAACTATTATTCTACAGCTTTTTAGCAAAATACTAGAGGCTCTAAAAGACTTTAGATTGGAGTTAGACAAGCAATATGACTTTCGCTTCTCTAGGTCAACGATGTATTAACGGTTATTTCTGAAAGTGTCTGTCAAGCCTTTGATGGGAAGGATAAAGTTTAGTCTGATATTTCGAAGGCTTTTGACAAGTTTTGGTATGCTGGTATTCGTCACAAATTGAAAAGTTATATTATTTCTGGGCGGATTTTTGATCTGATTCAATCTTTCTTACCAAATCGCGAAATAAAGGTTTTCTTGAATAGACACTCTTTTAAATCTTTTTACGTTAATACAAATGTCTCCCTGGGCTCTATCCTTGAACCTACTTTGTCCCTAATTTTCATCAGCGACTTTCCAGATGTCATCAGTTCTATGCTCTGACGTAACAACGATTTCATCCTGTCTTGATAGTAAATCTCTTCAATTCGATAAAGTCAAATTGCCAACTGATCTTAAAAATGATCTACAATCTGTTGTTAACTGGGGCAAGGAATGGTTTGTTAATGTTAACGCCTCCAAATAGAAATTTCTCTCTTTTAATCGTCTTTGAGAATCATTTTTACCTTCCCTCGGCATGACTGAGACTAACCTCATTGAGCAATCACGAATTAACCGCTGACATGAAGTGAAACAATTATAGTGAATTGCTAGGGTTTGCTGCTAGTAAAGTTGGTTCACTATGTCGTACTAGACAGTTTTTATCGTCAGAATCTATATTACACTTGATATAGAATTCAACACCATAAAAATATAGCAACTTTTTGACAGATGCGATATAAATGCTTTCTTAATTGTTGTTATATCAGAGTATTTATATTTATTTAGATTAGAAAAAAATGACATCTACATGATTAGATGGGAAAATCATTTTGCATTGTTAGTGCAAGTGTCAAACATATTTAATTGGGGCCAGAAAACAAAGGCAAAACAGAAATAAGACAAACTTCAGTGACAAATGTGTACACACGTTTATTCATGTGTACATAAATACCTGTAAATCGTTCAAGATCAACAGAGAAACACCGAGAAAAATGCATATATATATATATATATGCATTTCTTTATATACGCAAGCACATATACACTCATTTACCAATTATAATATAACAATATATGCTTGTAGGCAAACATAATTCTAAATATACATCAAGAAATATACATAGTTGTATGAATAATTACATCGCTACACAACAAATACAGATAAATACTATTCATAACAATATCATCGTCATATATATATATATATATATATATATATATACATATATATATATATATATATATATATATATATATATAATGCATACACGCATATGCACATACACACTCACGTCTTCTTTATTTTTCCTTCGATTATAGCCTTTACAAATGCTTC
Organism: Acanthosepion esculentum; assembly: GCA_964036315.1. Lineage (NCBI taxonomy): Eukaryota > Metazoa > Mollusca > Cephalopoda > Sepiida > Sepiidae > Acanthosepion > Acanthosepion esculentum. The sequence goes on from OZ038498.1 coordinate 87,401,308, forward strand.
CTTATAAAAAAAGTTCAATTCGGCTGAGTAACGAGATGAGTTATTTTCGAATGTCGTATAATCTCTTGTTTTATTTTATGAATACGAGACAAACAAAAAAAAAACGAACTAGTAAAATATTATCGACATCCCATAGTCAATGTCTTCATGTTTAGTTACAGTTACCAATCTTCAAATTCACTGTCTCTGCATAGTTGTAAAGTTTCGATCAAATATATTCCATTATTTCATATCTGGTAATTCTTTCAGTGCCATTCCTATTGAAATTAGTTTTCTTCAGAATCCAATTTCATGATAACACTGAATCACACTTCTCTTTTGTAAATGTTACTACATGTAACATATTGTATTTTATGTTTAAACTTGAAACGAGTTATTACTGAAAAAAGGTTTTGAAGCGATTGAAGTAATCCTACATGTTGCTCATGTTGTCACCACAATGTTTCAGCCGATCCATTCTACAATCTTCTTCAGCTATAAAATCCATATGGAAAGTAATTTTTTTTTTAACAAACCAAAAAGCTAAACAAAAAAAGGAAACTAATATATCGAACAATTCTGGTTCAATTCTATTCCACATACACAGGCGATACCATCTGCCTAACAAAGATTATCCTAATTTATAAATGGGGTGTTCTCCCTGCTAAACAAAGAAAGCTATACAGATTTTACACCGGCAGAATTGGTAACACAAATTTTATGTTCATTTTGTCTGAACAGGTCTTGGAAAATAAAAAAATGCGTGTTTAGTTTTCAAAAACAGTTTTCAATAAATTTTTTTATCAAGACTTACGCAAACATGTTTATACATTTCTTATTCATTATCTCGGGTTTCTCTTTTTTTATCGATTTTAAACGTCATAACTTCCAACTCGACAAATCGATTCAGAGAAATGAAAATGTTATTCTAATAAAATCTGTTTCAGTTTTTACTCACTTGTGAAAAATTTCCATTCACGGGCAAAATGATTTAAAAAAAACAAATTTACTTTTCTCTAATGAATTCAAATTTTGGAACGAAGCTTTATGATGGCCGAACGTCTTTCAATTCTAATAATAATCTGATGATGTAGATTGGAAATTTTGCTGGTCTATACAATGAGGAAGAAATTGTTTACAGTGTTGATTGCACAGTGTGAAGAGATTTGAGAGTTTAGTTTTGTTTACGAATCTAACAAAACCCTTCTTCTCTTGAAGATTCTGTTAGCAAAAGCCCGATTTGCCGCCTTTTGAGGCGGCAAATCGGGCTTTTTCTAACAGAATCCCCATTCAGTTCAAAGCTCTCTGTAAGACTGTCCGCAATTTCAGAAGCAACGAACGCAGAGATGTTAAAATACTTTACGTAGGGCAACCAGCGCCGATTCTTGTAAATTTTACATATTCAATTTTTCATTATACTTGTATATATATTTGTGTGTGTGCGTGTGTATGTGTGTGTATATGTGCGTGTGTGAATACATTATGTACTTATATGAATCTGTATAAGTAAGGAAACTGGAATATATGAATCGTTTTAACTTTATACAAATATGTTCGAATAAATAAAATTTGTTCTCTCTTCACGACTGTCCTTGCCAACTTGAATAAAAATTTCATTGATCAACCGCGGTTTCTTTTTATGAATGGATATTACTAAGGAGCCCAACATCCACACAATTAATCAAAGCAAAAGAAATATATTGGAAAAGTATGTTTCCTCATTCTTTTAAATGTTTCAAAACCTATTGCAAATCTCTTTGCCACACGCATGTGTCTACATACCCACACACACAAATATATATATATATATATATATATATATATATATATATATATATATATATATATATATATATATATATACACACTCAAACTGAACTCTGGACACGTGTACTCTAAATGTTCTTATTTAATAGTCAACTTATTTGATACTTTCATTAAATGAATAAGGAAAAATCTTTCTTTATTTTATAAAAATTACTTTTTTATAGTTTAAACGTTTAATCGAATTTACAGTTAATTTAGAATTGCCGTATTACTTATTATTATTTTTATTCTTTTTTCAAAATTTTGTTATGCACAAAACTGAAACTGGGTGTATTTTGATGGATGACTTATAATTTTCATTCGGCGAATTTAAATGTAATTGCTGACAGTTGTTACATATTTTAATCCGATCAACCTGTACCTAATAAAATAAAATTTCGATACAGACGACGAAAAATCCGAAAACGATTTTACTAACAGTGATAATATATCACCAAGTTATGGAGACTCAAGTTCCTATGCAATTTTGCAAACATAAAAGTAGAGCGAAATGTAAGGAAAAGAAAAATTTTCCCCATAATGCTTCAGGAACCTGTAAAAGAAAGAATTATACCTTTTGATTTGCATTGAAAAACTTTACACAGAATTTTGTAGCGCACAGGATCGAAACAAATAAAAATTTATATTGATGTATTTAGCTGCTGTGGGTCTGTAACGATTTCGACGGTTGCTGTGAATTTTTCACTCAACTGAAGATCGTTTAACGAAAAAAAACATTCCACTGTGTTCCGTTGCCCTTTTAGTTTTTGTTATTGTCGCTCTCTTGATAATTAACCTGTTAAAAAGAAAATGAAATATAAGATAAGAAATATACACCAATTGTGTTTGAAAATAATACTAAATTCAATATTCAATAAACTTAATCCACAGATAAAGTACGTGAAAAATCTTTATTTTCATATAAAAAAATTACTGCTTGCAAGCAGTCTACAAATAGACCATATCTCTGATATTGAGCACTTTATCCCATAAATATAGCATACCTTAAAACTATATTTCTTCTATATATATATATATATATATATATATATATATATATATATATATATATATATTGCTGATACCACCTCACGAGTGGACCGAATGATTACAAAAAGGTTGGTCTACGAAACTCTGGAATCGGAGTACTGATTTCAGTAACAAATTTTATATTTCTATTCATTTGTTTTATTCTCAGATATGAATACATAAAATTCAAAATCCTGACGACACTACATGTTATGGTCAATGACATTGTCAAATATCAAATCGAAACAAAATGACAGAATTTATACCATTGTTACACATTAGTGTAGTTGATAATCATTTCCCACTACACTGTTCTTATTCAATGGAATTGCTAATCTCTGAAAATCAGAATCGAAACAAGATAATATTCCACGATTGGCGCAATGTACATGTCTTGAAACAATATAGACAGAAGTTTTTAAAAGGTTATAAAGGAATTTAGTAAGATTTATGCTTTAAGAGTACAATACATAAATATATTGTTTAAAATTATGAAATGAAATATTTCCAAAAACTATCACATTTTGCCGAAACATTCCGATAAAAATCACAAAGACAGATTAATTAATTCATGGAATAATGCATGTAAGTTTTAGCAAAAAATTAATGTTTGATCAATGTACAAAACGTTGCAAATTAGCATTGTCAATGTACAACAAATTAAAGCTGAGAGATTTACTTTCTTTTTAAAACACCTCAAAATCGGCTTTGTTTTGTCTACGTGAATACGAGATATTTATGGGAATATACAAAGGGTTGTACATGAAGAAAACATATTTGGCTGGTAAAGTAATGTGGCAACGATAAGCATTCACTGGTTTTTATGTATGACGTTCTGTTTCGAGCATTGAATTGGGGTGACAAAAAAATTGTACCTTATCACACACTCAAGTCTTTTGTTTTATGACCCATCAAATATGTACAATTCATAATATAATAACAATGAAGGTAACAGTAAGGAAGGAGAGAATAGTCAATCACTGTTCGTGTCATCAAATGTGACATGGCTCCTTCAAATTGAGTTAATAAAAGTAAAGAATTGGTTTACATTTTCCTGTTTTGGTGAAAGCTTAATGATCAGAATGCATATGTTGCCTAATGTAAGTATATGAAAAGCACCAAATAAAAATGAGCATTTTTTGAATTTGAATCTAATTCCTTACGTTTAAGTTCCTTTATAAATTCAAATATCTCATACGAATGTTCATTCCGAACGAAAGAAATCATGAATAATTACCTCGGACATACCACTACTCGTTTTATCAAGTCTTTCCATTCATGGAGAAGACCTCTAAAAATATTAGAAGCCCTAATCATAAAAAACAAAGCCATTCCTTAATAACAACAACTACAAACACGGCTATGTTGAGGAATTAATAATTCTATGTACACAACATTTGTAATAGTTCAGCAAAAATTCTTGAAAAAACCCAATAGATCAATGTTTGGAATGAACCATCATTTGAATAATTTATTTATACACTACAGGGTGTCGGCATTTTATATTTTTAATTTCGCGCATGCGCGTTGTTTGTTTTTGATTTTGTCAACTGCACAGTATAGTAGGGTCAGTTGGACACTGTCTGTGAGAAAAAGAGCACAATGACACAATTCACTCTGCCAGAAATTTGGAAACGGCATGCTGTACTGCTTGGCATTCGCATCGGAAGTTCCAATACAAACATTTGGGTGTTCGGGTGTCAATCTGAGGACAGGGCAGAGGATTCGGAAAGAGTTGGATGATATATCCTGTCAACATCATGGCGTTTGAAGTGATCACTAGTGATGGCGACGTTATACCTCCATTCATCTTCCCACAACAAAATTCAGACTCAAAACGGAGGTCTACAAGTGCCTTGAGGAGGTAGTGCTACCCTAGGCCAAGAGGGTGGCTGCTGGAAGATCCTATGTCCGGCAACAGGACTTTGCACCATGCCACACAAGCAGGGGAATCCAGTCATGGCTGTCAGCAATTTATGCGACGACATCACCCCTTACATCTGGCCACCTAACTCCCCAGACTGCAACCCCTTTGATTATTATGTGTGGGGCTCAGTTTGGCGAGAGACCAACAAAACTCCTTGTAACATCAAAGATGAACTTAAGGCAAGGATTATGACATCACTCACCAACATAAAAAAGAGACTGTCCAGAAGAGTTGCAGGAGATTCCGAAGTCATCTAGAGGCCGTGGTTGAAGCCAATAGCGATTTTATTGGATAAATTTACTCTTTAGTATTTCAAGATATTTTTATGTAATTTTGGTAAATATATCTGTTAAAATGAGATGTCAGTGTTATTTTCATTTTTGCGTAATTTAGACGACACTTTATCCATCGCACACTGTGTGTCCCAAAAAGAAGTCTCTTGTTCGCACACAAGAAAAAAAATAATAAACTCAAATCTCAGTCATTTGCAAAGAAACACACACACACACACACACACACACACACACACATATATATATATATATACATATTCGGTCCTGTTAGCTCGGACATTCATGAATCCACCATGCCAAACATGACGGTCCTGCATCAAGGTCAGAAGCTCATTAGGGAGGAGGAGGCGCTGTGTGTCAACATAGCTGTCCAATGTAGGTGATCGCCTGTCTTGCGCCATGAGTAGGTCTTCAGAGCATTGATCACTCGCAAATTCTTGTTTTGCAAAGTGCATTCCTTGTTCATGTGAGATTGTAGAAATATCAGGAATAGGTCCATAGAGCTGTGATTTAGTTGGATCTCTTGGAGACAACACCCAACTAGATATATATATATATATATATATATATATATATATATATATATATATATATATCCTAAATGCATACACTCGCATCCGAGGATGTTAGTCTAATGGGGCGGCTAGCTAATCTCAATTACAGACATCTGTGTTTTATATTGCAACTATGCTGAGCAGATCTTAGCTACAGTTTATGTGGAAGAGAGAGACAGACAGAGACAGACAGAGACAGACAGACATACAGAGAGAGACAGAGAGAGGGAGAGAGAGGGAGAGCATTATCTAGCGTGATGTCTGAACCATTCTAGCACGCTCAAACCCTCGGTCACGATGACTTGTGATTTCGGGCTCGCACAACCACCGATGGCTCAAAGGGGTTTCGTCTACCAAATTTCACTTACAAGTCTTGGCTCAACCGGTGGAATGGTTTTCAGGCACTTTCCAAAGCTACCGCACGCTGAGATCGCCTGATAACCAGTTTCGATGCTATTTATAGCTTAAGTTTAGCGACTGATAATTGTAACAATAGCCAAAGATAAATAGATTGTTTATTGTTAGCTTTCGGTGACTAAAGGATTTCTGCTGACTAAATTATTAGTACAAGTAAAGTATAACTCTCTATCTTTACCACAGATGGAATGTATGCTTCATGAGAGGAAGCAGAATTAAATTTAAGCCATTTAACTTCTTATACCAAAAGTGAAACAAATCAAATAATAAAGAAATGTTTCATAAATTTTGTTGTCAATTAAAATTTAATTATTAGCATTATTTACATGCGTCAAGGTTAAATTGACAATATAATAACTGTGTGTGTGTGTGTGTGTGTGTGTGTGTGTGTGTGTGTGTGTGTGTGTGTGTGTGTGTGTGTGTGTGTGTGTTATTTCTTATTACTATAAACGCTTATTTAGAGGATACACATGTAGAGTAGACATCTCTGTTATTTTAAACAGTGTAAATTGACGTCTACCGACCTGGACATTCGAATATCTTAAAAATTAACTAACGTTTATATTCATAAAAAAATAATTTTGCATTAATATAAAACAATTTAATATAATCCAGTAATTTCTTCGAAAAATGTACGTATGCGCATTTGGAGTTTTTTTTTTAGTTTAGACGCTACTTTAGGTTTTTCAATTTTCATAATGTTATCCTTAGTTGGCATACGACTGGGAGGCGATAGCTACAAAAATCAGCGCTTGGTTATGTTTTAGAATACAGTACTGCACTTCTAAATCTGTTAGATTGTATATCTGGTTCTTTATATCTCTTCCTGGAATTTTTGGGTGTTCTTCAAAGAAGATATAATTTCCTTATTACTTCCCTTACTGCGTTTGTATTTAGGTTCCATATGATGATAATTTACTGATTCGAACTGGCTTTTGAGATTAAGTAGATTGTTGTAAAACTAATCTAATTATTCCACTGTTTGGCAACTTGGGTGCGTATACTAATCGGATGGCTATATTGAATTTTTTTTTATTTCATTGATCTTAATATTATATAGCTTAAAATGAGAAGAGAATCGTCATGTTACAAGATAAATAGTTACTCTTTTAATGTTTATTTATCTATATTTATAAATTCGACATAAGACTAGAAAATGAGAAAGAGACGGTGGTCTTTACTATTGTTAAGTCTTAAATAGTTACATACCCACTGCATCCTTTCATACACAAAAAAAGAAAACTCATTCTACTTTCGATTTATATTCCATTCTCTCTCCTACATAATATCGTCTTTGTTACTATGGACTTATAGTATTGCCTATGAAATATGTACAATTCATGATATATTCACCTTGAAAGTGATGATGGTGAAGGGAAAACACCGAATTTTTAAACAAAAAATTAAATAGATAATAGTTAATATTCTTTCTATTGGAAATGAAAAATGGCCAGAAAATGTATCATCTCATATAAACAGTAATCAAGAGATAAAATTAGCATGATAATTGAAAGAGAAGATCTTTGAAAGTTAAAACTTGGAGCAAAAACTGTAATTTTGAAAAGAAGTAACAAAAATGAGGGGACCTGAGGCTTCAATCATTCATTTAACATACTGAAAATTTTAATCAAAGATGGTTCCGAAGGGAATGTTACTTCTTTCCAAAATATAGTTATTAGAAAAGCCAGCCGATTTTAGTCCTTATCATGTACAACAATGTTTTACCTATCACCGAAAATTATTTTTATTACACGCACTAATGCATAAAGTAATAGATTAGCTTTTCATAAGAAAAATATTAATTTTCATAAATCTCATTCTCGTCATGTCTAGTAGCGCGAGAAACGACCTCAATTTCTTCCACAGACCAAACATTTTCAACGTTTAGGGACGAGTCACTAACTCAATAACGTTTATGCAGACCATGACACAATAAAGAAAAAGCATTCTGAGCCATTTCGTCTGTAGCGTTATCACAATGAACAGAAATCTATTAAGAAGCACCGTATTGAGAGGCGCAGTGCATTCTGAGACAACCTTCACGTGAGAGAACATTCAGAACTGTTAAATTACTTCGTACCTGATACCAACACTACATCAAACGGAGCGCTTCTGACGACGCACCGACCAGTGTCTCTCTACGTTATGAAAGTTCACGGAACAGAAAAACTTTGGTCAAAGCGTCAGGATATTCGATAAGAAATCGCTTTTCACCCAATAGTCGATGACTAGCTATCCATTTATAAAAGTAAATCATTCCTGTTCACATGCGCAATACTAAATTTAACGTTGTTCATTTCCTGTCTTTTTCATCTTTTGTTGTTTTCCCGCTTCTTACCATTCGTAACATACGCACGCACAGACGCAGCTCATTAAAGGAAAGTGTTTTTTTTCTGCAGAACTGAATGGAGTGAATCATAGATTTGTCAAACAAAGGAAAAATAAAAATATGATCAGCAATTTTGTCAAACATATGTAAGATGGAGATGAGTACCTTTTGTGCTAAAAGCAAGTAATAGGAGGCATTTGACTTGTCTCAATTGCCTCTTTTTCGATAATGATGGACGAACGGGTAAAATTAAAACATTGTTAATACTTTGTACATAGATTTGCTTGAATTTCACTTTGTGCAATCATTTTTATTTTATTTTTTCAGTACCAATTAAACACACAACTCGCGATTCGCAGGATGTTGATGGTCCTTCATTGTAAATCACTACTATAATTGTTGTCACTCATAGCCGATTCAAATCAATATAATTTCTTTACTTTTATACAGATATAATATTTAGAACTGATGTGATCAGGATTGCCCTTATTCACATATCTTGAATTATGCCTTAATGATTAATTATTAGAACTGTTGTTGTTTTTTAAGAATTCTCTCCAACAATTTAAAAAGTGTTCAAAACTTGGGTATTTAACTTATTAAAACTTATTTCACTTAACACTAATCAATTGAGGCAATAATGCCTCTAAGGTAGATAAGCCGTAATGTTGATCTGAAGCCAAAATTTGTAAACCACTTTATAAGTAGTACTAGAAATTTGATAGTAACTACTTATTAAACAGTAGGAATATATTTATTCTTTTGTAAAAGAAAACCGATTATGTATTCCAATCTAATTACCGACAGAAACATTATACCAAATCCAAAGGGATGGATTGGGGCAAAGGTTAGTTACACTCTGTCTTACTCTTTGCTAGTCCTTTTCACGACCCACACATATAGCATTACTTCATTCATCAAACGAACTTATACATCATTCACATTCTTTCTGAATAGAGGATGTCACATTTTTTCTTTGGACCTAGACTATTTTTCCATGATACATATGTACAATTTTCAACGAATTACGTACAGAGGGGTGATTATGGCAGGGGTAAGTCTAAAATAAACTAAACACAAGAGATGAGCATGCTCTGCTGTTTTCTTGGGGGATAGCTACCATATTGGTTCCTGTTCTTTTTATGTGAAACAAACAAAGACTTAGTTTGGAAGTCTCTTAGTTTTCATAGCAAACAAATCCGTCTGGGTGTAGAGTAAAATAAAAAGGACAACCACGGGAAGTGAGAATGGATGATACACTTATAGAACAAAGAATTTTATATGCTAGCTAGAAGAGGATTCCAGAACAAATATCTCCTGCTTCACATGTTTCCTAAAACAATGAATCTTACCGGCTGCCTTTCATGCATACCAAGTTCATTGCTTATATCTATTTTTCACCGAAATCTTCGGATTTTAATCTTTGTTATTGCATGTAATTTTGACTTTAAGCTAATGTTTAAAATTAGAAACCAGAAGCCATGAGAAAAAAAGATCAGTCTTCATAGATTCTCTTCAGTCGCGTGTCCCATACTGAGACGCGGTAATAGCGTCAGGACACAATTTTACCCTTGTCTACAGTGCTGGAGTTATAGTGTGTCGATATCAAAAACTAGGAACTGATAGGGCTCCAGGAGAGCCACCAACTCACCAACGAAACCCCAAAATGGACAGACTCTAAAACAATAGTTGTTACTTCCAAGCTTGTCGAGAAACTTCAAATCTCGGGAAAACAGTGAAGTAAGCCAAAACTCAAATGTCTTTAGGCAATCGACACCCGTCACAAAAATTCTTTCAGAACCTATCATGCACTGTGTCCCAATATAATATCTTTGTAAGTCATGAACGATTACCGAATCGAGAAAGTCGACACTCCGAGAAGAACCGTTTTTTTCTGCTTTAAACTTATAATAAACAACTATCAGTACCGATCCTATGAACGAGCACCAAAGTGGACAACTTCAAAACCGGTTATCGGTAATCCTACAATTGAGAAAAATCATCTTCAAGGCTTGTTCTTGACTCACTAATCACAGAATTCTCATGGTTTAGTGCTTTATTAGTTGAATACAGACCTCTCGGCAAACATTGATTTTCGCCCAAAGAATAGCTGCACTCGAGAGCCAACATCTGTTTCACAGCCTGAAGAAGCACATACAATCAGTAAAGTAAAATGAATATTAATTAATCTTTCTGTCCTGTCTTGTAACAAAGCTAAATATGAACGAGTGATTTAGCTTTTTCTGTAATTCCAACCAACTCTTCTCTAGCCGGAGATCGAAACCAAAACCAAACGCCCAAAATGAGGGTCGGTCCAGTGGTTAATACTGGTCTCCGTCTCATTCAACTGGTTCAGATTGATTCGTGCGATTTCTGTGCTATGTATCAAGTGAACATTTTCCTGGATTGTCCTTCCTTTTCCAGTGCCGTGGAAGGTGTAGATGTGCAGGTAGTGTAATGGATAGCAGCTTGGAATGAGAAATCGGGGAGCCGAGTTCGAATTCCTGCCAGGATCATTACTTACAAACAAATACCTTTGGGAAAGGTATGAAGCTATATTCCCCCCGCATATATGAATTAAATGTAAATAGTGGTAACTTCTCATTCCAGAAAGTAGAACTTGTATCTGAAAAAATAATTTTTATTCTAAAAATAATGTTAGCGCCATATTCACTCGCAAAAAATATTCTTACAATCCAAAATATGTTTCGGTTTTAAATAACCCATAAACGGTTGATAAGCCATAAAAACAAAATAATTAATACTAGTGAAGGTGTATTCAGGTCCAAACAAAACTTTGGCTAATATTATTAACAGCGTTATAGGTTTGTAACTATGAAAGTTTCTATGGTCTATATAACAATCTGAGCAACATTAATAGTTATCTCCCTTAAGACGCTCTCTTGGTCAAAGGAGATATTGGTCAAGAGAGGAACAAATATTTGCAACAGTACAATTCGTGGGACAGATCATTCAACCATAGCGATTTTTCTGCGCGCCTATTTCAATGTTTATCGCATCACCACTATAACAACCCATACAATATTTATTCCATTGAATTTGATCATACTGGAAGTCGCAGTTGTTCAGCAACGCTGTCTTTTAGCTTACTGCAACCAGGCATTCGAACTTAATTTCCTTTTTCGTATCATTTTATGTTCCAAATACACTAATCAGAGGAACATTGAAAATTATAGAAAATTTAAATCGATTTTTCTAATGCACTTACCAGATTAATTGCTATTATTTATTTCCTTATTTTTATCTAGTAAGTCATACAAACATCCGACGAGTACTAATCACTTCGGATTAGACTACCGGAAACTTCGCCCGTCTACACTGAGCGCTTAACTAAAAAGGCAAAACTTGAAGAATGTTGGTCGTCGCACTGAGTAAACACAACTATAAATATCGCAAAGTGAGTTCCCTGCCTTCTAAAGAAGGCAGTCCGCAATGTAGATTCGAATGCTTCATTTTCTTATGAATTTTGTATTTCCTAAACCTGGAGATGACTGCTCAGGGTCCTTACAATTGTTATGATCCGAGAAATATTTGAAAAATAAACACTTGAAGCTTTTGGTAAATTACTTAAAATAAAAACCAAGTTATGTATCCTAATCACTGCTAACATCATTGAAGGTATTCTTTTTTCGTTGGTGCTATTTCTTTCTTTGGCGGCATTATTTCATTTTTCTGGAAGGTATTATTTCTTATTGGTGATATTTTTTTCATTAAAGATATTTTTTTCGTTGCAAATCTTTTTTCATTGAAGGTTCTCTTTTTGTCCAAGGTATTGCTTATTATTATTATTATTTTATTGAAGGTATTGTTTTTATTGTTTTTTTTTGGGGGGGGGGTTCGTGGACGGCATTGTCCCTTTTATTAAATAATGAGCAAGCTATAGTGTCTTGTGTTTGCATTATTGCGACTATAATTATTTGGTATCAGTTACTCGATTTTTAGTAAACTTACTTTCGTCACAAATTTGTATTTTCAATGGGACGGGAAAATTGTGTTGTTTCAATCATCGGTGTGTGTGTGTGAGGGGGGGGGCGTCTAGCTTTTGCCTGGGCTCGAGCATTAACACCAGAGTAGGAAATCTGCTTTAAGCCCGAAGCAATTGTTTTAAAAATTATTTCGTCTGGAACAGTGAAGATCGATTCTACGAGCAATGGTTTAAAAGACTTGCTTTCTAACTATCACGTTAGAAGAAGAACCGATTTGTCTTTTTCTCTGTTACATATATGTGTATGTTATCTGACTTGCAATTAATTATAAGAAATCCAGTAGAATTCAAAGCAGGCAGAGAGGCCCTTCCCATTCTTATATTTCCCTCTCCACCTATTTAACTTTGTGGTGTACAAAGGAAATATCAAATCCCGCGGAATCTCAAAAGTTTCTTCGTGTGACTATCATTACTGACTTCTACAGTTGAGTAAATTCCAAAACCACATCAATATAACTATTTTCCCTTTTTTTTTTTATTCTAAAACACATACAATATTTTTTTCCTTGTTTCCTTTTGAATTATTCATTCGTTTTTATATTTGTAACTTGCAAAACTTCTTATCTGACAATGCTTACTTATCTAATCTGTTGCTATTAAATACTGATTCTGTTAAATCGTGGCTCTATTAAGCAATCCATTGACATATCAAGAATAAAGAGAACTTCGCAATCTTCAACGTTCTTTTCGCGTTACGCTCCCAAAATACCAGTACGCCAGGAAGCTTTTCCTCTCTATTTTTTATATTGTTCACAGCCTTTTATGAGGCACCGTTCCACGGTTTAGTTGAGATGCTTACACGTTATTCCACATATTATTTTCTATACGTTTACAATCGCTTTGTAAACTATTGCAGAAATTCTTATTCAAATCTCTGTTGTTCCTTGACTTCATTCACCTCCGTTATAACATCTTGACTAGTAGATAAGCGATTTTCGACTTATATAAATGAACAATTGAAAAGTAATATATACTGAGAAACTTCCTAATTTCAATCAAAAACTAATTTGATGGAAATGTCTTCTTTGTCTGATATCAGTGAAATATGTATTTAAAGTTTTACATTTCTTTTTGTTTGGAAGCGGATATCTCTACATATCAAATTTAATACAAATCTAAATTCATCTCATGTATTTAAATAGAGAATTAAACCTTATCGCAAAGCTTTCCGGTACTTGAATTACAATAAAAATCCAGCTACATTTGATTACAGTTCTTCTTAGCAGCAACTCCCATCAGTCTTTTGATTTGGTAAGCTCTTAATGAATATCATTGCCAACTAATTATCAAGTCGGCTAAGTTTGCTTTTTTTCCACATTCTCTTTACACACGCACGCACGCACGCACGCACGTGCACACAAGTGAACGGACACACACAAACGCGCGTGCGCGTACGCGCGTGTAAATTATATTTAGGCATTTGTAAAGGTGTCATGTTTCGCAGACGATAGTAGAAACCATGATAATTATGGTTCTTCTCTACAGGGTTACACTTGCAAATAAAATTGTGAGTCACTATGATGAACTGTAATATTTATAGTAACGGAAGCTTGGTGATGTCGTTTGATGAGTCTGTCGTTTAAAATTCTGAAATGATATTTCATACCAAGCAGAAATCAGAAACAACGTTAAATAATAGCGTAATGACTTTATATAGCAATTTGTAATGTAAAAATCCAGTTACTTATTAAGAAAATACGTTATATTCATGTTGTAAAGTGTTTGAATGAATTCAATTGCTTTGAAGATCTGTGAAACATTTTCTTAATTTGTATACCTCCAAGATCATGAAGAAGAATTATACGTTTAATTTCAAATATTGTATTCTTGGATTTTCAAATATCAAAGATATTATAGAATGTAAAAATCTAGAAGAGTTTGCTATTCCTACATCATATATTGGATCTTGCACCAATTGTAAATTCGCCGAATTAAATTTAAATGAAATTATCTTAATCAATTTTAAATTAAAAGGTTTAAACTCTATAAACTAGAGAAGTGATAGTGATATTCATTTGCTTGGCTATGTTGACTTTCTAGGCTCTGTGTGGAAATGTTGTCATGGCTTTGGGGAAAAATCTCCACTTGGTCAGCCAGTGCTTATATGCCTAACACCAATTGTACTGACTTAATAGATATTGAAACGAATGAAGCAGAATTGATATGATTAAAACAAAGCTTGTTCTCTCGTTATAGTAGTATAACTAAAGAGGCATAGGAATGTCTATTGCAAGCTTACAAAATATATGCGTATATGGTAGGATGTACTAATGGGCTCAAACATCTAACGATTGATCATATGATTGAATTAATATTCTAAAACACTAGATATTATCTTTATTATAAATTTACTATAATTTACTTTGGACTACTATAGACGAGATTTTGTTGCTTTCAATTAAGTCTCTTTTAGATAAAGGTATGAAGTAATTGTTTCTATTGGGGGAAAAAAAGCAAAAACTAAAAATCTTTTAAGCAAGTATACTTGATTAAAGTAAAATTTGAGTTTTGGACTATAGGCTAAAACTTTTTAAATTTATCAAATTAAATTTTAAATGAAATTACCGTAAATTAGTAAACTTAACATTCTCAAGTTTTAAACTCTATAAATTGATTGATAACTGATATAAGAGAGCAATACACTGCAATGAATTGGCTAAAATGATTCAGGAAGGACGTCCTAAATTTGAGAAAATGCCCCACTCACCCAGTCGACGTTTTCATGATTAAGACTAACAGTTTGCATTGATTTTTTTTATTGAAGCGAGCAAAATTGCGTTTGGGACAATTGAAGCAAAACCGTGTAGCTCTTATGAAGTAAAAGAAGATCAAGAGATTCTATCATTTTTATGTCTCCATTAATAATTTACCTCGAACAAAAATTTGGTTAGGTATTTGATATTATCCTGACTGAGTTGTAATAAAGAATTCTGTCTTAACTTGATGTCGATGTCTCTAGCCAAAGAAAGAGTAAAACAAAGTCGGTTAGATTTGCAGCTCCAACTGCCGATTCCGCAACTAATAAGGACAATGCATAAATTGATTTCTCTGTTGATGATGATATTTTTATCTGGATTAATGAAACGTCTTTAATAAAAGCAACCGTTCCAACAGTAGAAGCTCAAACTGTTAAAAAATGTCTACTTTAAACGGGGCTAAAATATGCATAATAGGAACATAATTTTTAAGCTTATCATCTGGAAATCCCAAAGGAAGTGTTTTAAAGGTAGATACTTTTGTGAATGGGTATGTGAATTGATTCATGTTCTGCTGGTCACAAAAAATTGTATTATGCCATAATGCTGAGAGTAGTTTGAAGTGAAACGACAACATACCATTAAAATTCAGACTTCAGATGCATATGAGTAAAGCGATTGAACAATACCTGCTATGGTGTTAATGACAATTAAGTATGTCTTCGTTGATTGACTTTTCATTATAACGTTGTATTTAACCATTTATCTATATAAGCTGTTTCTCCAATTCTCTGAGTATTGAATATTGGCGCTCTATGTTCTAAAGCAATAATTGCCTTGAATTTGAGGTTGGAGAATTTGGAATTAAAATTGTGTTGACTATTTATGTTTTTATTTATTAAAAAAGTAAAAGAACGCCGAACAATAACTTCCGACTTTTTAATTTACACTTCCGTTTGGCTCTAATGATTCTGGTTTGTAAAACGCTTTTTTTCTACGAGAAAATATATGTTTTATTATGTAAAAGTAGATTTTCAAATGTTTTTGTATTAATCTATTGCATGCAATTTACAGTTTATTAAATTATAGGACTTTTACGTCACCAATAACCTGCAATGTCTGCCCACTTCATCATTTATTCAGTTAGCGCATTTTGCACCGCTGTGGTAACCACTCTTCTCCATCTCACTATTGTGGTTCATGATGACATTCAAGGCAGAATAGTATAATGGCGTGCCCACCCCTACTCATATCAGAAGTTAGAGGCAGGACCTACAAGGCAGCAGGTGGTTTGAATTCAGAGTTTTCCTTCTCCTAGTCTGGTTGCCAACCAAGGATATAGGGCGCAGGCTATACTGCTATTTACCCATAGCTGGGTGGGGAAGAGATGGATTCACATCTTTCCCAAGGGTATTAGCACGTGAATGAATGCAATGAACTCGAATTTATCCTTTTACCTAGAGATTTCTTGTCGTTTCATACAATAAATATGACTCCACATAAAAACTAGTTTTGCGAGTGAATGACTGTGTGTAAGATTTCAGACCAAAGAACTTAATTATTTCTCATGACTCTCACTGTGCAAAATATGAATATAAAACCTTGTTAATAATAATCGGAAACTGACAACACACACATACACTATATATATACACCTATATATATATATACACACACACACACACACACACATATACATATATATATATATATATATATATATATATATATATATATATATATATTATTGTTATTATTATTATATTTTATTATAAGACATTATAATAAAAACATTTTAAATCGCTACACAAAACCTGTCATGTCAAAACCTTTCATATGGTCAGAACTTTCTGAAAAGAGGCAACAATTTGTTTTTAAATTTCTCTAAAAATAATTTTTGTTACCAGTTATCAACCATCGCTTGAGGAAGTACAATCATAGTATTGAAAATGAAAGGTTTTGTGGAGCGATTTAAAATGTTATTATGATCTCTTATAATAAAAATCTAATAATAATATTTTGGCCTACTTTGTATTGAGCACATTTTTTAAAGTAAATACTACGAACTGTGGATTTTTACTCCATTTGTTCTTTCTCTCATTTGGATATATATATATATATATATATAGGAAGACAAAATAGACATAGTGAGAAGAAATAGAGGGAGGGATAAGGAACAAATTTAAAAAAATAAAGAACAAATTATAAATTAAGTTGACATAGAAAATTAATTTATATAACGTATTTTAATTTACACTAGATACCTTATTTGTCAATAAATGAAATTGATTTATCTTGCCCTTCAAGGGCGGATTTACTTCTTCGAAACTCAAGCACGGGAGAAAAATCTCTGAAGTTTCTATTAATTTATTTACTCACCCCCCTCTCTCTCTCTCTCTCTCTCTCTCTCTCTCTCTCTCTCTCTCTATCTCTATCTATCTCTCCCTCTCTTGCTCTGATGGCAAAATTATATTTTAAAAATACAAATTTTTCCATCAAGTGTCATTTTGTATGCATGCATGAGGCTTGATATCTCCCAGAAATTGTAACTAAGATTCGCTCAGCATAGTTGCATAAACAGGTGGACTCTGTAGGGCTAGCAGACGGGTGTGTTTGGAAACGTGTAACCGCTTATCATGCACATATGCATGTAAAAAAAGAGAGATTTTAAAAAAAAATTTAACATACCAAATTTTAAACATAATTCAGACATAAAGCTTTGAGTGAATTTATTGTATCTTTTCGGGATCAGAGTATATATCATAAAACATCATCAACATCTAACAAAAGCTACTGCAGAAATCTTTAATGAAATCCTATACAATTAGTCACGATTGGCCGCTACCTTGAATATCGCATTGACAAATTCTGATCGTGAATACTTGTTTCCCGATCTTTTTCAGTTATTGGTGAAAGGTGAGGGCAATACAGCACAACTTTCTCTTCAAATAATTCCATAATATAATATTGATGTAATGATAAATTTTGGGCAAATGATTGTCAAGATTTCAAAAGAAAAATTGAAGAGAAAAATGAAACATTATTAACAGCAAAAATACAGTCATCAACTCCTATGCATTTCAAACGCTCTGAGGAGACAATGGACGTACCTCTGAACACTTTTACAACACATTTACTCCCGCAAAAACTTTTACTACATAAAAATAAAAAAACTCAAATTGCTTCCAAACAAAAAGGCATTCTTGGAAATCCTCACAGAGGTATCCTTATTGGGACCATTATGATGAAAGTAGAATTGAATATTTACCAGGTAGACTATGAAATTCAACTTCTAAAAACCCAATCTGACTTTCATTCTGGTAAGGAGTGAAATGATTGCATACGTCATCAAACAACTGCATGAAATAACGTACTTATCAAATAAAAGTTGTATATTTGCTATGTTGACCTCACAGCAGCATATGACCAATAGAGACTTATACTTTTCATCCATTAGAAACCGCCTACCAAGCTTTGACTCCACTACACCTCTTGATCAAATAGAGGAACTATATCGGAATACAAAGTCGTATATGTTTGTAGGACACCCCAAAACCGAATCATTTCAAACTTCGTCAGGAGTACAACAAAGAAGAAATGAGAATCTATTTAATCTATTCCTAGACTATGCTTTGGGTGTATACAAGCACAGATTTGAAGAAATTGCTCTGGAACATTTAAACATTCCGCGCCACGTCTCAAAAGAAACTCTACTAATAAAAAACAGCAACCGTTTTTTCCTCCACAGACTAGTGTACTAACAATTGTAGGTTGAGGCTATGCTGATGACATTGATATAAGAATGATTTTGAACAAAAAATCAACATTCTTTACAAAATTATCCACGAAATAAGACTTAAGATGCTACAAATCAAAATATTAATCTGAGAACTTGAGTTTTCATAAATAGTCTCACCAGATCTAAACTTGCACAATGATTGTCAGGCAGGGCAACTCGTTCTGAAATGTCTAAACTATCATCTATATACAATCGTTTTCTTAGATTAATGACTACAAATGGCTTCATGCGCATTAATAATTTAAGTCTTAAAGAAGACAATACTTCATCAGGCCCTATAGACTGGCACTACAAAATCTCAAGCAACGGACTTTACCAAATAACAAAAACCACATTACTTGAAAACTTCCAATATCAACAACAAAAATGGGTAGCACATATAACTAGAAGGGAAAATAATGATATAATTAAGATGTCGATTTACCACACTAATTAAACCAAAGGTTTGTAAGGAAAATCTCATCAGCACTAGAAAGAGCAATAACAGAAAACTTGAGAGGACTAATTTTCTGAAAAACTATTTTAAGAAAATGTTGACCTGTCATTGGACACAGAATCAGTTTACTCGATAATAAATTAATCACGAGAGCGCTCTCCTTAGATATCTCGTAGGCTTTTGACAATGTATGACATAGAAGGCTGCTACACAAACTCTTCAGTTATGGAATCTCTGGAAGAGCCTTCGCAATTATCAAGTCCTTCTTATCAGATTGGTGCTTCAAGGTCATTGCCATTGACCAAGATTATGAAGCACATTAGATCAATGAATGCGCCCCCCAAAGTTTTCTCCTTGGTCTTACCCTCTTTTTGCCTTATATTAAGGATCTGCCGAAAAATCAGTTTATGAGCGCAACTACCAAAATCTAGATATCTGACTTCTATTCTGACATGACCCATATTTGAATTGGTGGGGGACTGGCTTGAAACTTTGAATCCCTCAACACCAAGCTAGTAACTTTCCGCCATCACTGAGAATACAAAGAATTGTTTTCCAGTCAAGATGAATGGTTGCCGTATCAAAAAGACACCTTGCTTTTAATACTGGGACTCAGTTTCACTCCAAACCTCAAGTGGAACTCATATACACGATCCATCACGAAAGAATCTGAAAAAGATTGTCAGCTCTTTATAGCGCTTTAGAAAGTACCTGCTATGCTCTAATTTGTTAAAAGCCATATGGGCCAGAAATAGAGTATCACTGCCATATCAGGAATGGAACTCACCAATCCTCTCTTACCATCTGGCTACTCTATCATTATTTCAAGAGGAAATATTCTGATAAGCTTAATTCCTTACTTCCATCAGTTCAGACATTTACAGCAAAGACCCGCCATGCCAATTACACAAAGTCAAATCTTCATCCCGTTCGTATTCCATTCGAACAAATTCTTCCCAAGAGCCGCTGCTTTGTGGAACGGACACTCGAGAGGATGCTTCCCTGATCACTATAATCATAAGTTCTTCAAGTCTAGGTTCAAGCGTTATATATACTACATATCCTCATATGCATTTCTTGTCTCCTCCTCTAACGTCCATGAAACAACCTCTTTCAATAATCCTCACCTTGAGTGGCTCTTAGGTCGGCAATATTGTAGAAAAGGATATGCAACCAACAGTAATGCTGTCTTCTAAATGAATGCCGAATGTTTCCTGTATGGAAACAACTAATTTTACTGTTACCATTAAGAATAAATTTTCAACTTTCAACTTCAATTTTTTATTAAGTTACAATGGTCATCTTTTGCTTCCATTGAAGAAAATAAGACATTTGACGAGAAAAGAACCAACAAAGTCTATTTGAAGCGGATACAAAATATTTAGTTCAGTTCACTAATATTTATGATCGTACATGTTTATTATGACTTAGCGCTTAAAAGTGTTAATCTCTATATGTCGTCACATTTATCTATTTCGTTATTTACGTTTATTAAACAATAAAATGAAGTGACAAGACGTGCTAAAAAGATCACGATTCGACCCAAATCTAGCCAAATGACCAAAGATTTTTTGAGAAAGTTTCATGGTCAAAGCAAGAACTGTTCTCATACATTTATTACAAAGCTTAGCAGCTTATTGCAGCATAGAAGGAATGGTATGAAGATTGTGTTGCACCAATCTTCAAAACAGAATGTTTGCCTTGAAAATCAACATTTGAAATCTGATATTTTACTTCGGTCCAAATACCAGCAAGAAATACACAACGAAATACGCACCAGCCAAAAAGGAAGCCCCAAATATTGAATATTTTTATACTGCATTTTCGAGCACAAACGGAAGGATAGAATATCTCAGTATAGCAAAACAATTTTCTCTCTCTCTCTCCCTCTTTGTATTTATCCCCCTCTCTCTCTCTCTCTCTCTCTCTCTCTCTCTCTCTCTCTCTCTCTCTCTCTCTCTGTTTATGGTTCTTCAAAATTACTTTTTATACTTTTCTTTTGGCCGTCATCTATTAAACGGACACACACACACACACACACACACACACACACACACACACACACACACACACACACACACACACACACAGAGACAGAAATGAGAAAGTATGCGCATATAATGTTTTCCCTTTCCTCCACATATTTCTAAAATAAGGTTTCTGACAACAGCGAATCCTAGCGCGTAAAGTAAACTTCGTTGTTTTTAATCATATTTTTGGTGTTTCGTTTTCTAATAGAAATGTTAATCGATGTTTTCTTGGTTTTCTACTCACTTTCAAAGGAGTTCTATGTTCAGTATGTAGTAGAAAGATCCACATTGTATCATCACGTATATATATATGTATATATATAAGCTTTGTGCATTGTACTCACCCGCGGAGTTTAAGTAAACCAGATCCTAGAGAATATTATAAATGTAATTATGGTCGATTTGTTCGCAGCGTTGACCAGAGTATCCAACTGGACATCTGCAAAATAAATGCGTGATACATATGAATAGAAATGTGAACATAAACGATAGACCGACACATTCATAAACGGAAATATTTCTTGTTTTATGTTTCGATCGAATAAGAATTAAAAAAATAATGATTTCATTATGGCAATTTACGATATCGAAAATAAATTCTAAACACAATTGATTGAAATAATTCATAATCAATAGCAATAAAAGAATTTTAATTATTGAATATTATCCTAATAATTTTGAAATTTTAGCATTCATTAAACAGGTTCAAATAAGAAGCTGTAACTTTTCCGAAAACTGATATTCTATTTTCTTTTGAGAAAAAAGGATCTAAAAGCAACACCTGATATTCTATTAAAAACACAGACCATATGTACATGTAGTATATAAGGTCTGTGTTTTTTTAAACGTATGCAAATACATAAAGGCAAACTTAGCGAAAGATAATGAGAAAAATAGGTGTAAGAAGGTAGTATTTGGACCAAGGGAAGAAGAAAGCCAAATTTAAGGCGCCTGTCGTAGAGCAAAGATTAACATCTTAACAATTACTAAGGAATGCGATAGTGTCACTTGTGCCAGACTAAGTTATAGTTATCTGCTTCGTAACTGTGATAGTGACATATTTTCCGCAAGTGCAAGTTGTCAGATTTTGATTTTAAGTAAAAAAGCAAGCACTTCGAATGCTGATTTTCAAGGTATTTTTTTCTTTTCATAATGCAGAAAACATGAATTAAATAGAAATTTATTTTAACACATTCATTATAAGAAAGTGCCTATAGTGAACATTATTGTAGAAATTATAGCAAATAAACAGCAGGAAAATCATTTCTATTTATAACGCGCGTGCATGCACATATACTTAAGGGCATGCATTTGTGTGTGTGTGTGTGTGTGTATGTGTGTGTCTGCGTGTGTGTCTGTGTGTGTGTGTAAGAAGAAGCAGCAGACACTGACTTCTCATTCTTTTTAGACTTGTCACTTCTTAGTCATTTCTTCCAGGATCTTATAGATGTATGCATTTATGTATGTGTCTGCGTGTATAAGTAGATATATATAGAGAGAGCAACAAAACTGAAATAAATTCATCGACACATATTTTTAATCGAATTTACCCCAAGGTACTAGGACACAAGAAGTTACTGAATGTGAAAGAATTAGAAACCATTATAAAGAAGCGAGAAAAATAGAGAAGTAATCAGGAAAGCAGTTGATAACTTTTGAAATTTTTGAAATCAAAGTTGGCCGAAAGGCATGGAGCCGGAAGAGAATTCCACTAGCGAGAAATGCGACAAAAGAAACTGCTAGCATAGAACTTACGGTTCTATCTAGCCAGTTAAACTGTAAATTGATGAGATCTTGTTGCTAATCAAGTACTGGGCTTAAATTCATAAAGTCTCGGTACTGTAGTGAAGATCTCATCCAAACAATTACCCTGAAAGTATTTATAAGAAAGGCGCAGGGAAACAACTTTACAACGGTGAGAAAGTGACTGAAGCCGAGACGCTAGGTGAGGACCAATGATATTGCTGATTTTTCTTTTGCTTTTATCAGGAATCTCTAAATAAATAGAAGGCGCACTGGACCAAATGTGCCAGTCATATTCGGAGCACGGGCGAATGGTAGAATTATAGATATGTAAGATATATTCTAGCGAGAAAAATTGACACAGTATATTTGTTGGTTCTTAATAGGTTTATATATATTTATATTTTATATTTTTATATATAATAGGTTTTTATATATATATATATATATATATATATATATATATATATATATATATATATATAATAGGTTTATATATATATATATATATATATATATATATATATATATATATATAATAGGTGTATATATATATATATGTTTGTGTGTGAGAGAGCGTGTGTTTATATGTGTCTGTTGTATATAGTTGAATATTCATTTAAATCAGTGAATCACAAGTGAGCGGTACACCGCCCCACCTCCAACTTATGACCAGTAGAAAGATCCGGGGACGGTGAGAAATAAATGTACAGCCAGAGAGTGACAGTGGCACATCTGAACCATAGCATACACCACACACACACACACACACGCGTGCACACGCACGCACACACACACACACACACACACACACACACACACACACACACACACTGTACCTGAAGTGTAGCCCATTTATATAACGATTATAATGGGAAATACTAATTTGACATACAATAATACTAGCACCAAAAAAAAAATCCAATCAATGGTTGGCTATATAGTTAGAGGGTGGGTGGGTGGCGTTTATACATTTGGGCGTTTTAGATTGTCTTTTGGTACGCAATGGTGCGGCAAGCCCATAAAGTTTGGGAACCACTGATTTAAATCCTGCTGCAATTTTGTAGCTAAGATAATATAACTCGAACTGAAGGGTTAGAAATGGCTTCGTGTAATTACAAGTTTTTATAAGAATTCGGCTTTGTGAGTTTATTTTAAAAAAGACCTGTGAATGTGTCTTCTGCCATTTCAAGAAAAAAAAACTATCGAAATTCGAACGTTTTCGTTTCTCAAAGTCGTCAAGTAATCACTTTTCCAATTGACACTTCTTATCCAATTGGCTCTTTACACTTTATATTCTTTGTAAGCTTTGTTTGCGACATGGTCGCTATTTCTCCACTGACTTACTTTCTTCCTCTACAAACATTATTTCGCCACTGGAAAAAGAAGTTTTATGTAGAGTGATGATCGGTGAGTGTTTCAAACGATATTTTCGGTAGTAAATTCCTAAAAAAAAGGCGCTTAAAATTGTGCCAGTTCCTTCTCGCAATTTTTCATCAATATTTACCTAATAACTTAAGTTATAAATAAATTTTTTATTCTTTGGTATGAAAGGTTTCGCCATTTAAACAGACTTCATTAAGGAAGCCACATCCAGTGTAAATTTCTGTCACGGAAGATAGCAAAGTGAATCGTTTGGGAATTTTGCCATCGATTATTTTGTTAGGAATGAATCTACATTGAGATAAGAGACAAGAATAAAACTGATATGAATAACAAGGAGTACCAACAAAAACATTATCAGAAACATTTGAGACCCGATATTTAATAGATGGTTTCATTAAAAACAAAAATAATAGAATAAAAACAGATATCAAAAAATAAAAGTAATATGATTAAAAAAAAAAAAATTCCCATAAAAAGTAAAATAAATTTAAATAAAAGTTCTAAATCCCAACTAAAAAATCCCAATTGATTCACATTTATTTTTACACTATAACTGTGATTTAATTATAAAAGTAGTCACAAAAATGAAAAAATGCGAATTAAAAATTAAAAATTAACGCAATAAGAGCATTTCCCAACATTAGCGGAAGACGGAAATATGGGAGTAAGTTTTTTGTTTAAAAAAATCAGTTCCGCAAATGTCATTTTGTTGGATTTTTATTATTTGTCGAAAATATGTTGAACTTTGCCTATGAATTTACAATCAGATACTTGTGAGCTTTTTAAAATCAAATTGTATCATTGAAATCATATTTCAATTGTTATTTGCAAGTGAAGCAAGTTTTATTTGGTTTTAAATATTTTCAAGAGAAAATTGTATTGGGAGA
The DNA here is from genome assembly GCA_964036315.1 of Acanthosepion esculentum. Lineage (NCBI taxonomy): Eukaryota > Metazoa > Mollusca > Cephalopoda > Sepiida > Sepiidae > Acanthosepion > Acanthosepion esculentum. The sequence goes on from OZ038498.1 coordinate 87,426,625, forward strand.
GTAACAGTTAGAAAGCCTGGGAGAGTTTAACGGAACGTCATGAGTGTAAGAATAGTTCGTTTCGCAATATTTTTCAGTTTATCGCACATATGCACAGGTGTGCATATGTGTTGTTGGTTCCCACGTGTTCTGAGACTGTTCTAATTTGCTTTCTTTCCTTACAGTTTCATTATCTCCCTAGACTGTAATTTACTCATTCAAAAACATACATAAAACAAAGAACTTTGACAAGAAATCAGAGTTTGTTATCATTTTTCTTATAATGATAAAATATTACGCAGATCAAATTTGTTTCATGACTTATGTTAGTGATGGGAAAACATTTCGTTTTGTCTTTTTAATTCTTTTTCAACTAATTTTAAAGCAACTTAATTCACCATTTATATATTATTCAAGATCTAATCAAGATATTCGTTTTTTGTTTTATTCACATTGTTCGACTGTTCCAGATTGACGTGTTTAAATCAATGACAATATGAACAGAAGACAGTGAGTTGGTGAATTTTTTGTTGGTTACAATATTAAAAAACTGCTAGAATGTTTCTTAAATTCTTTGAAATCTTTTGAATATATAGCATAATTTTAAATAAATTCTTAAGCAAGCATGTTAAATTATGAAAGAAATTACCGTTTTATTCTTTCTTGGTTGTTCAACTGCTTTGGATTCAGATTGCTTTAAAATATCTTAGTGTCGGTGCTAAATTCAGAAAAAAATGTTAATTTACATTGTACCAACATAATAAAGAAACAATATTATTTGGTAATGGGCTGTTTTTCTTAGATTTGCAAAAACAAAAACGTACCAATTAGAAGCCTAATTGAAGACAGAATCAAGTCATGGAAGGCAACATATTCACTTCTCATGAACAATGAATTTATTTCTTGTTGACAATGAATTAATTCTCACAGACAATGAATTAATTTCTCGTTGACAATAAATTAACTTCTAATAGACAATGAATTCATCTCTCTTTGGCAATAAATTAATTTCTCGTTGTCAATGAATTCATTTCTTATTGAATTTGGAAAAAGATAAATTAAATTAATAATTAAAAGTTCATCAATAAATTCTGTTGAATGTTAATGTAGAAAATCTCGTATTATTCATCTCCTTCTTGAAACACTTTCATCTAACGCTTCATATCTCATTTTAAAATATATTTCATAATACAATACAATTTTTTCAAATAAAAATGGTAAAATTGCTTATCAGAAATTAGTTTATTATCTATGAAAAATGATATGGTGAAAATCATTAAAAAAAACTTGTGTAGACGATAATCGGTAACATTCAAGAATAGCAAAAATCGTTTGAAAGAAAATTTCACAATGTAAACATCCGGTGATTTGAGAGATTCCTGGTTATAAGAGATTCGAATTTACTCTTAAATTAAGTCTTTTTGAGTAAATTTATGAAAACGACCATTGCTCACCTGGAAATGTTTAATAAAACTTAACTATGATTTGATAGTCGACTGTTCTAAGCATTTAATCAGGCGAACAACTATTTAAAATATTCAACCAACGAAGATGAACTGAAATCCAACACAAATGGGAAATTTGTAGAACTCCTAAAATATAATAAATTACAATGATAAATTACAATGATTTTCGCCAGAGCGATAACCAGTTCATTCTTAACTTTACCGCTTCAATCGTCTACATGCAGAATTGGAAGTTTCAAGGAAAATCGGAACTACAAGGAAAATAAGAAAGAGACAGTTGAATTTTAGAGGAGAATTTAAAATTTACAGGTCATAATGAAGACAAAAGAAGCAAGCGAAAGAGGAATATCTTAACAATTTTGTGTGAATCGATGGCAGGATAAGGACAAATAATGTTAAAAGTTACTTAAAGCAACAAAAGACAGAAATTTGTAGAAAGCCATGATCATCCACGTGCTGAGGGGACATGTCATATAAAATAAGAAAGAAGTCTACAGCCGTGGTATATTTCTCAGTATTACACGACTGAATATCAAATGGCAATGTCGGTGCCTCTATAAAATTGCAAATATTCAGAAATATCCTTTGTATATTTTCCAAAAATATCCTAACACTAGAGGTTTGCGTCTTCAATAATCTGTATCTGAACAAGTATAAGAAGTTATTAATATAGTCAAATATTTCATAATTTAGATACAACTCGCTTAAATACTGTTTTTGGTGGTCTTTGCTCGATATCAGATCACTTTCTATTTATAGAATTTATATTATCATTGTTTGCAAATGATAATGATCAATTATTATTATTATTGTTATTATTATTATTATGCATCGTCACTATGGCTTCCGGAGAAGAATGCAGAGATGAAGGGAAAGGAATCTACAATTACATTTGGAATTATCTCCCCTGGTCACACTATTTATACAATTCATTAAAAATATAGTCGGAAACTAGTGGTCCAAGTGGACTGGAAATAGCTTTATTCTCAGTATTAGAAAATTTAAGCGGTATTGTGCTACAAAAATTGCGCAGAGTTGTGACGTTTTTGCAGTGTCAGTTTATAGAACAGGCAGAAATCGGGTCATTATAACAGATATGTAAACGCTGTTATTTTTTAATGTTAGCCTAACAAATTTGTTCTCAAACATGTTATAGGCTAAAATGACAAGGAAAAAAAAATGAAAACTTAAAGCAAAGAAATGAAACACGATGGAATGAGTTGTAGTTTATAACTTCTTTAGTTATTTACTTACTTTTTAGCAAGTAAATAACTAAAGAAGGCTGTAACATTTTCAGGATATGACATATATCTGTATGTATGATAAATATATTGTACGAATATACGCTTAAAACATTTATCCTTATTAAAAAAAATATTGATAATAATTTGTTTTTTATGTGTCAGGTTTAATATGCAACCAAAGTGAAGCATAATTTTATTCATAAATAAATCTAAAATATATAGACAATTGCGACATATTTTTGATTAACACAATACCTTATATACTTATATATAATTATTTATATTTTACATATGTCAATCTAAGCTCATTGACATGCTAAACCTTCATTCGTCTTTCGTCCATTGATTTTATTAACTTTTCTACTATTTTGAATAATGTGTGAAAGCTGTACAACTCAAAATCATTTTAAAAACTTATTTGGCACCATTACCGACTTTAAATTAACCTATAATTTTACTAACTACAATACGAACCCAAAATATTAATCCACCTTTCTACTCTTGTCTTTTAATTCGTGTTAGTTGACTATTCCCAAGAAGGATAGGGTCATCTACTGCAGCTCTATATATACCACTAATTACTGTTGAGAAATCAGTTTTCATGTACTTCTTCGTCAAACTTATACGTTCTTCTTTCTACTGTTTATTTAAAGGTAGGAATTTAGCAAGTGGTCTTAATATTCTATATCTTTTCTTTCTGTTTACATTAGAAAAACACTTTCGTCAACTATTTTCTTAAAGATTAATTCACTTCTTGCTCTTTGTCCTCTTAACTTTTTAAGTATCTTTTTGTAACATTCTTAGACAATTTTTGCTTGCCAATGTCTTCAATTTCTTTTTTAATCGTCTTATAATCTATGTTCAACTATTTCCAGTTTCTAATGTTGGGCTTCTATCACTCAATGACTTTACAAGATCTGGTTTCGCTTTTGAAGTCATATAATTTTTGAAAACTTTATATATCTAAACGGAGATAAATATCAATGACTATCACATACACACACAAATCTCTCTCTCTCTCTCTTCCTTTCTCTCTCTCTCTGTCTCTGTCTCTGTCTCTGTCTCTGTCTCTCTCTCTCTCTCTCTCTCTCTCTCTATATATATATATATATATATATATATATATATATATTGTTCTGTGCCTGATGGTGATCAGTTTACATTCTGACCAGGAAATACCTGTTACTGACCACAAGGATGAAGAACATGAAAAGCTTGTTAATTGAATACATTAACTGAACACGTGAAATGTTCAATGTTCTTACTGAAGAAGTGGATCTGTCCAATATATATATATATATATATATATATATATATATATATATATATATATACTACCGACCAAAAGTTTGGGACCACATTTATTTTTTCCCTCTAAACTTAAAAATGAATCAAGTTTCATGTCTTTAAAGAAATACATTATTTTTATGTTTTCATGCAATTACGCAATAATTTAAATGAAAACTAATATAAAATAATTATAATTTCAATTAAAATAATTTTTTTCATCAAAGAATCCACTACGAGCATTTATTACTGTAGCACAAATTCTTGGCATCTCTTCTAACAACTTGTAAACGTATATTGGTGGGAGTGGTTCCCAAGCTGCATGTAAACAACTCTTGCTAATTCGTAGGTCAATTCGAACTTTACGATCCATTTCATCGCAAGCTACTTCAATTGGTGATAGATCTGAAGACTGTCATGATTTGCAAAATTCTATTATGTTCCTTTGATTTTGGATAATTTGTACACAATTTTGAGCTGTGTTTTGGATTATTATCTTGTTACCCAATTATGCGCCAACCAGAAGGGATTGCATGCCCCTGCTGAATTGAATGATACTCTTCCTTTCACATAATGCCTTTAATTTGAAAAAAAGTCTCCAGAAATCTCAGTTCCAAAACATCCCCAAACCATTACAGCAATACCACCATGCTTAACAGTTGGCAAATTGCAATTTTCACTCATTCGTTTGGGAGGAGTTTGTCTGACAAATACCTTTGGTTTACTTCCAAAAAGCTCAAACTTAAACTCATCAGTCCAATTTTCTAAATCCAAACCTTGTCCTGTTGCACCCATTTTAGTCTTTTCAGTTTATTTTCCTTTTATAATAGAGCTTTCCTAACTGATTCACATCCTTTAAGGCCAACAGAAAGAAATCTTCTCTTAACAGTCATAACAGATGTTGGATGTTGATGTGTAGAATTAAATTCAGCAGTTAGTTGGGGAACTGTTTTTCTTCTGTTACTTTTGCTACACACGATCAAGAGTCTATCTTCCGCAACAGATGTTATTCTAGGCTTCCCAGATCTTTTTCTGTCAACTTTTGCGCAGGTTTCTGCATGTTACGAGCAATAATCCATCCCATTTTTTATATCTGTAATTTTTTAATATATTGTAATTTTTTTCGGAATACCCTTCTATAGAAAGAAGGGCTTTTTTTCAATATTAATTAGTTTACTTCTTGGCATTTTAACGGTTTCTGAAAATTAATTTCAATCGTACATTAATCTAGATGGAATTGAACCTCTGCCAAGCAGTGGAATTGAAATATTTGTAAATTTCTGCTCTATAGTTCAGAAAAGTTATCAGGTTGTAACAAAATTTCCAAAGCTTATGCAAATAAATTTATATTGCTTGTAGAAAAATGTGTTTGAATTTTTTAAGGGTTAGAACAATTACAATTGAGTAGTGAGTTCGATCCTTACTGGGTTCCCCCTACTTTTGGCCTTGTGCTACATCAACTACGTTTTGAAAATCACTATATACAATAGGTGAATTTATTTATCCAAATATGCAAAATTAGCCATTTTTATTAACTTTCAATAAGAAACAATTCAGGGTTGATCCCAAACTTTTGATCAGTAGTATATATATATATATATATATATATATATATATATATATATATATATATATATAAATTCCCAAGAGGATAGAATCCAGGTAGAACTCAATGTCCAGGACAGAGTAAGAATATAATATATCGAATTTGTGGGTCTAATGAATTGGATCGTGATTACGATTCCAATGTAATAAATTATAACCATGGAATATTAATGTTTGCGCCTTTTATGTTATATATACATACATACATATATATATATATATATATATATATATATGTGTGTGTGTGTGTGTGTGTGTGTGTGTGTGTGTGTGTGTGTGTGTGTGTGTGTGTGTGTGCGTGTGTGTGTGTGTGTATTTTAAAGAGACGAAAAAGCCGCAAACGTTTTTGTTTATAATGTTGATTTTTTTATACATTATACTGTATTTTCTATATTTTTTGCTACATGTGTTTCGGGTCTCATGGCCTTCATCAGGCGAAGAATGGTTACATTTATATTTAAAGAAATTAATTTTTTCTTATGGTGATTCTTTTAACCATTGTCTTTTGTGTATAGTAGTAATCCAAACACATATTGGACTGGCGGAAGAATGCTCGTTTGTTTAAGGGGAAATAAAACAATTAGAATTGGTCAGAAAAAGAGGAACGGATGAGGTCTTTGTTTCTATCATTTTATGTTCTAGTATATCCTTCTATTCTTGTGTATTGTGTGTGTTTTTGCTAGTATGTGTACATATATTCCTTCTCCATGCATATATATTGTTTTATTACAAGGATATATATATATATATATATATATATATATATATATATATATATATATATATATACGCTTTGTATGGTGTGTAGGGTTCGCGCGTGTGTGTGTGAACGTGTGATCCGTCTAGAGTGTTTGTTTTTGCTAGTATGTGTATATATATTCATTCTCCATACATTATATTATTATAAAGAAATCTATACAGTAACTACATATAAGTTGTATGGTGTGTTTGTGTATGTGTGTGTGCGTGCGTGCGTGTGCGTATGCGTGTGCGTGTGTGCTCCGACCGGTGTGTTTTGCCACTATATGCATATGGTGTGTGTTTATGAAACACTAAACAAGTCATAACTCCATACTCATAAACACACACTATATATTTTTGTAAAGGTTTTTGTCGAAAGTCAAATGTATTACTGATAATATTTTTTTTCAAAAATGTATTGCTGGTATTTTTCCTATAAAAATCTATTTTATACATTCATAGTGTTTTGATCACAGTTTGCGGGTTAACTATTTGTCTATAGCTAGGACCCTAACAGGTGCTACCATCCCGGATCAGGGTGAACCTGGGAACGACAGCAATTAAAAGGTGGTGCTACGCTTCTCAAAACCTCCCGATCCCGAGACCTTGCTGCCGGATGTAGTTTATCGTCATATCCGGGACGGCCTACGTCTTGAATGGATATAGCATTAAAATAATATTATATATATTTATTTACAATCTGATGATCAATGTTCGTGTTGCCTGATAAGATTTCCCATCACTAAATAAGTTGTTGCAAATATTTTTAATAAAAACAGATTTTGCAGCATATGTGAAATTCAGGTTATAATGTTTTTTTTTACTTCTTTGTTTTAAAAATGTCTAAAATCTTTATTTAAAGACGTAAAGTTATTTTTTTTACAGATTAACTTTTAAATAAAACCAGATTTAACTTTAAAAAAATATTTAAATTAAAATGAGTTTTCAGTTTTTTTTTTAAGTTAAGTCCGTTGAGGTGCCTATTACATTAAGTATTTAAAAATCTCTTGGAAATATATATGTGTGTGTGTGTGTGTGTGTGTGTGTGTGTGTGTGTGTGTGTGTGCGCACGCGCGCACGCTCGCACGTGCTATAAACGTTATTTTTAGCAGCGCACGTGTTTCAGTTGGCACCCCGGTTATTTTAAACTGCGAAATTAATATCAATCAGCATAGAAATCGAGATGTCTTTAGTAAAAATGTGCTTACCGATAGGAATCGAACCTGTATTCTTTATAATACAGGGAATAAATGTTCGGTTCCTGTCAGGAGGTATATTTCTTTAGTAAGAATTTCGTGATGTCTCGGCCGGTTGACATTAATTTCACTGTTTAAAATACATGTCAACTCAAAAACATGTATCAGCTAAAAATAATGTTTATGGTAATAAGAAATAATGTATACGTCAACATCTGTACGTATAAACATAAAAAAGTAAGTAGATATGTGTTATTTATTTAACATGCGTTCGTTGTCAGTACAAATCTTCATTTGTTATTTATTCTGCAGAAAATGGTTAACAAATGCTGATGATTGACACGTTCGTGTATTTTATTTCGGAATTTTTCAGATAAGGAATAATCGTTATTTTTAATTTTTAAATGATATTTCATGTCAGCTAAAGAAACGGAGAAATGAAACAAATGTGAAAAAAGACTGGTGAGTGTGAACTGATATAGGCCGTGAGCCTGAAAAGAAGAGTGAGAAAAAGATACCCTTGTGGCTTGAATAAAAGGTTCGGTTCAAATTTCTGAAAAAGTTACCTAGTACGAAAAGTCACCGAGCTCGAATAGTAAGACATGTAACATTTCGAGTGTCTCTTACAATTCGCAAAATATCAGCTCTTATTGCTAATTTAATATCAACATATAATTTTATTGGTTTTCATTAGTGGCTCTATCGTCTGTATCTTTGTAATTTGCTCTATTTTCTACTACTACACACATTGTAATTTATTTTCCAATTTAAGTGAAAAAGAAAGTTAATTTATTTGCTTCGTGTTTTTGCTACACAATATAAGGTAAAAATAAATAAACGTTCTCGCTGATACTGGAAACCAGCTTATGTCTTACTGTCCCTTGTCAAATATTTGAATCCCTTTTGAAAACTGATACCGGAACATCTCGATATGAATGAAATTGATCGGCGTATTTGACTTACGCATGAAACTCGAAACAAATACTAACTGCTATATCTTCTATTTTTGAACTTCCAAATATCGAATGACTTCCTAAATTTAAGAAAGCGTTAAGAAATAAAGAAACCCGTTCAGACTTGTGAATAATGCAACGATAGTATCCTTATTAATTTCATAGCAAAGCCAGTTGCAGGGTTTAAGTGTGACAGGTGCATCGTTCTTTTTGGAAACGATCTGACACTCAGTAATAAAAGCTTATCAGAAGAACATTATGAACAAGCAACAGAAATAAACTAACATCTGCATTTTAAGAACTGTATCTCAAATTTGCTTCATACCAGTGTAAACAAACGCAACATGGGGCTATTTAAAATAAATTCCTTCATTCGAACATATATAAAGATAACGTGTACTAGACTGATCACTCATGGAAATATACTTTCATATTTGGTTCAAAATTAAGATTTTCCAAATCCAATTTAGATTAATTTACATAAATTGGTCTAAGGTTCTCAGCCATTTAAAAAAAAATAAAACTTCGTTTATCTCAGAATACATATATATCTGTTATTTTAGCCGCTTACTCGAGGATTATCGCCTAAATTTTCATTGTTCTTGTGGTTAACAGAACATGATATAAAACACCAGAAAGATTAATTTCTATGAATGGTTTAGTAAAACCAACGGAACAAATTTTTTTTGATGTCCTCGTTCCTAGGCACTATCAATATTCACTGCCCAAAAATTGCAAATGTAAAAATGCATTGATTGTAAATTTTCTCTGCAGTATCACATTCTTCAGCTTTTCTCTTTCTTTCTTTTTATTCATCAAATCTTTCAGAAATTTTTGTATAAGCAAAAAGCGCATGACTTTTTATCTGGAATTATAATATGACAATAAGCAATGATGACAACAGTAAAAATAACTGAATAATTCAATGACATTGATCACTCGTTCCACCATTTATCTCTTTCTCTATCTCATTCTCTCTCTTTCTCTCTCTCTCTCTCTCTCTCTCTTTCTTCGTTCTTTTTGTTTTGTATTTGTCGTTTTTCACTTTTCTTTCAGTCTCTAACACATATTTCTCCCTCTTTTTCACCCTAAAGGGTAAGTTTTGCCGTTGTTTTATATTTTGAATGAAATAAAGACGCCTGTTTTATTGTTAGAAATACGAGTCTGCAGCATACATGGGTTTGTAGCTAAAAAAATACTGAATTAGGAGCCGGATATAAATGTTGCTACTTACTTATGAGCCAAACATTATGACATGTAGTAAAATTTACAGCTATAGTTTCGTAAGAATTGAATATATCAGAATCAGACGTCTTTCTTTCTCTCTCTCTCTCTCTCTCTCTCACACACACACACACACACACACACACATGCGGTTTCTCTCTATCTCTATCTCTTTCTCTCTCATATATATATATATATATATATATATATATAGATAGATAGATAGATAGATAGATAGATAGATAGAGACAGATGGAGAGACAGAGACAGAGAGTAGCAATATATTGTGTGTGTGTGTGTGTGTATTCTGTGTGTATGTATGTATGTATGTATGTAGGAAAGCGGGTTAATATTTCATTTCGATGTATTGAATGCCACAAGAATTTGAAGTAAGATTTGAGTGACTTTGATAAAGGCCAAAACTTTTATAGTTGATAAAAATCAGAATATTTCCGATATGCTGGGTGCTCACGTTTATTTATGGTGTATATACCTATCAGTAGTTGTCCGAAGAAGAAATAATCAAGCAGATTATTGGCCCAAGGCTTTCCTACAAATTACGAGTTAACAGAAAGTGTAGAAATTGCAGATGGTTTTAATCAAGGCGGAGGAAAGGTTCCATCAGAGCAAACAATACATCGATCCTTATTGCATATGGAGCTGTTTAGCCACAAAATAGTCAGAGTAACCAATATAAATCGCTAAAGACATATTCCCAGAACATGCAAGCGTCGGAATTGGTCCTTGTATCGCCTGGTCCGATAAGTATTGCTTTCTCCTGTATAAGGTGTGCAGCAGGATACGTCTGTGTTGATTTGATAACAACAGGATGAACTGTGAAAAAGCAAAATAGTCGATGTCATGTGATGATTTGGTCAACGCTCTGCACACTGCACGATTTTTTATGAGAATGCTTTCAGGTATATGATGATTTCCATATGTTACCTTGACCAACAAACTTCCAGATTATAGGCGTAGATAGGTTCACGCATCGTCCGCTTCAGACTCCTCTCCAGTTTTTTGAACAGGAGTAGAAGTTTATCCCTTGTTTCCTGTTTAGGATAGGGTTTTTGGTTCCTTCTAAAGTCTACTTCAACTCTATCCGTCTAACGTCTCCGCCTAAACTCTGAAATGTTATTTACTATTTTTTCTTCAATAGTAGTAGACAGGTTCACTTATCATCCAGTTCACACTCTTTCGGGTTTTTTGAACAAGAGATTTATCCCTTGTTTCCTGCTTAAGAATATGTTTCCGGTTCCTTTTAAAGTCTACTTCAAATCTATAATTCTAACGTCTCCGCCTAAACTCTGAAATTTTATTTACTATTTATTTTTTCATTTTTCTTTAATAGGAGTAGGTAGGTTCACCTATCGTCCGGTTTACACTCCTCCCCGGCCTTTTGAATAGGACTAAAGATGTATCCTTTGTTTTCTGTTTAGGATTGGGTTTTAGGTTCCTCCTAAAGTTTACTTCAACTCTATACTTCTAACGTATCCGTTTAAACTCTGAAATGTTATTTATTATTTATTCTTTCTTCAATAGGAGTAAGTAGGTATATCTATCTCCCTATTCACCCTTCTTCCTGGTCTTTTGAACAGGAGTAGAGGTTTATCCCCTGTTTCCTGTTTAGGGTTGGTTCCCGGTTCCTTCTAAAGTCTTCTTGTTCTCTTTCATTTCCAGTAGCCCTTTGTGTCTTAGTGGTATTATCGTCTTGCTTGGAGTGAATTGATTAAAAAAAAAGATCTCAATTCCATTGAGTATTGCTATAGCGTACTGAACTTCATTCTGTAATTTGCAGCAGTTAAAAGACCTTCTGCTAACATCCTGGTATCCCAAAATAACTTTTAGATGTTTTGGAGAGTCTAGGACTGATTAGGTAACAACTATTTTGCAGGCACGTGGATGACGCAGGTAGTCAGAATTTTTTTTTTTTTTTTTCATTTTTTCACTTCGGTCAAGTAAGATTTCGGTCAAGTAAGATTTCACAATTGGTACGGTTCATTACCATATATTCAAGTACTTAGTCTGACACAAGTTGGGGATAATTAGTGAAGATAAAACTCACTACCTATACTGACCTAATCTGTTAACCATTACGTCTTGCACTATTGCAAAATAAATTCCTTGAATCTATTTTGTTCTTGTGAAATCCTAAATGTTCAAGAAGAAGTATTTTATAATTAAAACACGTTATTAAGAATTTCGTTTCGATAAGTAACTTTGGGAAAATACAAATTTTGTAACGGAATGACAATCAAAATATGAATCTTTCTCTCTAGTTGTAAAAACATGTTATCGCGCAACCACCTTTCAGCATGTTGGACTTTCAGTTTTATATATAGATATTTGACAAGATTTTGCAACATTGCACTCCTCTGGCGTTAAGACATTTCTCCTTGTATGTGTATTCGCGTATTTTCAAGATTATCAACATTTCCGTTATTTTTCAAGCGTTATTGTTGAAAAATGTTTTTCTAATTAAGAATTTTATATAGCTACAGACTTTCTAATATTATATTATTATTTAACTCTGACAAAATAGTATTATAATATTTGTTCTTTTTCTGAAAACTTTGAGAAAAAATTAAAAATATTTTATCTCAAACATTCAGACGATGTTTAATATTTTCCTAAATAAAGATGCATAAATAATAAAAAAAGAAGCTGTAAATGTTTGTTAACAAAGAATCCTTAGAAAAAATTTAATTGCACGCAAACAAATTTTTTTAAATTACATTCAAATACAATAATTACAAAAAAATATGATACTGCGCTTGGGTTGTAACATTTCCAAAGTTTGTGTTGAAATTAATCTAGGTTAAAGCAAGAAAAATAAAACAAAAAAAAACGAGAAAGAACTTCAAATGTTTATCTGAATCATTTTTTTTTAGATTGAATTAGCAAAATACGGCAATGAATTTAATATATGAAAGCAATAATACATGAAACGGTGGAGTAATGGATAGCAGCTCGGATTGAGGATTGATCGAATTCCAGTCGAATCCACTACATTCACTTACGTGCTAATACCCTCGGGAAAGGTATGAATCCTCTTCTTCTCCCCCAGCTATGGGTAAATAGCAAGACAGACCAGGTTCTATAGACTTGGATGACAACTGGTCTACCGCAGAAAGAAATGGCAATCTACTGCGGAAAAACATCTGCCTCGTCAGTCGAAAGATACATGATCGCCTAACTGTGTATCACGCATGGCACATAACTGACTGAATTGAATAGATGATAAGTAACTGAATAAAAATAACGACATAATCATTCGCCGCAACATTTAAGCCAAACGCCATTGAAGATTTTCAAAGAATTCACGCATAAAATAATAAAAAATAAATATATTTAATCTTTGTTGATTACTTATTTTGATTCCTTAACCATTTATTTTGGATTATTTTGTCTTTCCATTTTTTACTGCATAATCTGAAGATGTCCTACTTTGTTGTTGTGAAGCATTGCCTTTATAATTAATTATAGCATCGACAGAAAATAAAGAATACCTTCCCAACTAAATAAGAAACAACAGAATAACCGAACATAAGCACCCACTATAAATAACGTTTATACTAATAATATATATATATATATATATATATATATATATATATATATATATATATATCAGATTAATATGAGTAAAAGTTTGTCACTTAGCTGATTGATGTTACCTTCTGCATCCTGACTCCAGAGTTTCGTAGAAGAACTTGTCCGTTCACTCTTCAGAGGATATCAGTAATTTACTGCTTATATTTTTTGATTCTTTCTTTTTTATACATTTATCATCGATTTTTTTCCTTTTTATACATTTATCATATATATATATATATATATATATATATATATATATATATATATATATATATATATTATTATTATTATTATTATTACTATAAATGTTACTGAAAATAATGCAAGTGTGTGTGATTGAATGGAAGAAAGAGTGTAAAAAATATATGACTCTGAAAAAATCAACCTCATGTTAAATAACAACAACGTATTATTAAACAAATATACGCATAAAAATAAAATAATTTTAAAAAGGTGAAATTCTCAAATATATACAAAGTATAACCGTTAAACCATGAAATTTGTTTTTCGCAAAATTGCAATTTTTCGATATAGCAAATTTCATTTTAAAATTTTATTTATTTTTATATTAAAGCGAATCATTTATAGATAATATTTTCTACTACGAATTCCGAATTATTTTACAATTTAAGCATAAATTCCTTAGTTTATATAAGGATGCATTCGCAAAAGATTAATCAATGCCAAGTCATAGTTGCTATTATGGTATTTCTATGATCACAGAAGATACATGCCATTTTCTTTCCTTGCTATTTGAAAATAGTAAAATACTGGTTATAAAAAATTGGCTCTAAAGAAGATACGATTAATTTGATTCATACTTTTAAAAATATCCTGACATTTTTAATTAACATGCATGCATATCATTAAGATTTTGTACAGTATTTTATGGCAATCGGATACAAAATTCCTTTTTTAATTGTACGGTAGGCTATAATGAAAAAAAAATACAATATTGACAAAAGTTTTCCTGGTTTATTAGGCTTCCGACATCAGCGATAACTTCAAAGGAAAACTGGCAACACGAAATGTCGTTGCCGGCAGAAAAGCTATTTCCTTTCCTTGTCAACTGTACTTATCATCAGTAGAATTTCACACCTTTCAGTGCAATTTTAACGAATCAATGCGACTAAAAAACTATTTAAAACATTTTAAACTGTTATCAATACAATTATTGACTTTTCCTGAAATATTTGCACTAATGCTTAAAAATGTTTAAAAAAAGGAATAATTTATCTGAAGATCGATCTTAAAACAAACGATTTTAAATTTGCTTAACTCCTACCATAATCATTATACAGAATTCAAGTTTTGCTCTTCAGGTTTTCTTAAGAAACGCTCATTTTAAAAAATAACTTCAAATTTTTGTCGAGGTATTTTGTTAAATGAAGGATCATTAACAACTGATATTCATGTTTTATCCTAAATCCATGAATCTGTCTGTCTCTGTCTCTCTCTCTCTCTCTCTCTCTATATATATATATATATATATATACAATATTAAAGCTCTGCTATTTTTTATACCATTGAGCACTCTTTTTTCCAGTGTGCAATCTTAGACACATTCATTTGGAAGCTGTTTATCCTTATCTCTAATTATATATATATATATATATATATATATATATATATATATATATATATATATATATATATATATATATATATATATATTCAGAGAGCTTTCTCTGATGACTGCTACAAATCAAGATCTAATAATCTGGAAAATTTCACCAACTCATTTCTACTTCAGTAGAATAAGGAAATTAGCCTGATAACATTTCTGGTAATTAATTATTTAGCTAAATCATTGGCCCCAATTTCGCAGTTTCGGCAATGAAATCAGAAAAGCAAAAGCCGTTTGTCTTCTGCATCAATATCGTTGTGAAAGGTAAAAAAAAAACTCGTCACTTGTAGTTTTACGTATAGATTTTTCATTGGCTGCTAAGATATTATATTAAATATATATATATATATATATATATATATATATATATATATATATATATATATATAGAGAGAGAGAGAGAGAGAGAGAGAGAGAGAGAGAGAGAGAGTGTGTGTGAAAACAAAGATGCTAAAGTCATGTCATCAACTAGACAATCTGATTTCTTATATCGACGCTTTTTTGTTTTAATTCGGCAAAAATCGGAATTTATGAAATCGGAATTCTTTACGTTAAAGAATGTTTCCTCGGATCGTCAAGGTTCTTATTTAATAGATTTTTCAACAGACGATTCTCTTTCGTCTTTTGTTTATATCGACAATTTTCTTCAGTGTTTGTCATCACGTCACTTAATGATTCTTGTCTGGATGGCTGGGGTCTGGAGATTTTTGCAGGATTATTCTCATTTCATTGTGTGCTCCATAATGACATCAGTATGTCAAGATGGCTGGCAGTAGAATTGTTTGAAGTCAATTTTCTATTTGTTTTTCTTTGGGCATTAAGATTATATATGTTTATATATACATTTTAATGTGTTATAATATACAAACATAATTTGAAACTATTCCCTAATTTCAAACTTTTGATGCCTCCCTCTCTCTCTCTCTCTCTCTCTCTCTCTCTCTCTCTTTCTCTCTGTGTATTTGTTTGCGTTAGTGTGTGTGTTTGTTTAATGCTTTTGGTAATTTTAACAAGGTTGTTTCTCGTGTATTAGCATCCTTTTTTTAATACGATACAGAATTCATTTTAAAAGTGATGTTGACGTTCAAATTCCAAAATAATTTAGTTACTTATTCTCAAACGCCGTTTATAGTTTAAATCTAGCAGATATTATTTTAAAATTAATTTTATTTTGAAAACACCTTATTTGTGCAAATTTGAACTACACGAACCTTATATGGATTGATTTGTTGAAATATATTATGGAAATGCATCAGGGCACACAGAATCTCTTCATATATACAAGATTATTTTAACTAGTCAGACCAGACGAAAAAGAAAATAAACTCTTTAAAAGCATCCAAGTCAAATTGACAGTAGATTGGCTTATGAAGCAGCAGAAAATATGTTTGATTCTTGTAAATGTTATTTTATTTAGGTTTCTTGATTTATTTTAAATCAAGTAAATCATTGTAGAAAAATACAAAATTTGCTAACTCAACTAGTTTCATCCGTATGCACTTAATTGACCCCATTTAGAAAAAAGACAAACTAGTTTGCAAATCGGGGACCCAGTTCGCCAACCACTCTACGCATGTACTTCAGTATCTGTTTACTAACAAACAACAATAAAATAATTTAACACGTGTAAATGTTGTGTGTATATGCGAGTGTTCATATATGTGTGTATGGCTGTGTCTGTGTGTTTGTATCTGTCTATGTTGGCATATATATATATATATATATATATATATATATATATATATATATATATATATATATATATATATATATATATGTATGTGTGTGTGTGTGTGTGTGTGTGGTTTGAAACAATTCAAAAAATCTTTCCAATTACAGATTCTGAAAAATATTTGGCATATCATGACTGTAAATCGACGTCACACAAGAAGAACAGAATCTGACATCTTTTTTATCTGAACAAATGTAAAACACATTTTTAACAATATTTACATTTACCCCGTTTTCTTAAACAAAAGATAATTTATACTTACAAACTCTTCTAAACAAAACTCTATTTTTCGAGAAGCATAACCTATTTCAGTATAATTTTTAATTTTCAGTTTTTAATTCGAATCAATGTATTTATCCTTTATTATTGCGATTATAATGTTTTTAATGCATTGTCTATTTATTTATGGCTATTTTTAGAGATGAAGATTTGTGGTTGAACGTGTGCCATTTGATAATTAACTATTTGAAACAATCATGGTTAAGTCACATTTGGATATTTGGAGTGAAATATACAGAAATTAATTTGAAAATGATTAAAAGCTCGATAAATGCATTTATCAGCAAAATTTCTGGGAACATGTGTCATGGTTGATATCCAATACTACCTATATTTGCAAAGGCAGCTTTTGTCTTATTTCAATAGGGTGTATTTGATTCAATTCTCTAAATCTTGAAAACTTTGCTACGAATTGTCCATTATCAACATTCAAGATTATAATCAAAGGAATTGAATTAAAAAAGAATTTGATATTCTTTTCTTCAAAAAAAGGAAAACATGCAAGAAAATAGACTTTATTATTAAATAAATCTATTTTTAAATGAATAGATTTTGAATTTGTGCCAAATTATCTATAGGTATTTTATTTTCGTTTTTATTTTATTTTCTCTTTCAGTTTTCCTGTTTAAATCTGAACTTCTTAGTTCTTAAAAACAAAAATTACTTTAATATTTTTCTTAGTTGTTCTACTTACTAGAATAAAACCTAGTGTTGCTAGGACATTAGCTATCTGCATGTTTTCTTATTAATCAGTTATTTTAATATTTGTTAGCATAAAATTGACGAAATGAGAATTTTTAACAATCATTCTAACAGCATTAACACGGACACAGATATATTCTAACAGTATTAAGACGGACACAGATATATTCTAACAGCATTAAGACGGACACAGATATTTTAACGCAAATAATCATTTCATGAAGTTATCATCATATAACTTCTTACAAATATGACACACGCACACACAAATATAAAAATCTATATTTAATACCTAAGCTGAAAGGTAAAACAAGTAAATTTTGCATCTGCAAACAAATGCTGGAGGGCGAATTATTCCTTTGTATGTCAAGCGACCAGCATATTTAATTTGTTACATTTTAGCAAAACTGATAAAGTAACAGTAAAATACGTGCATAAAACTCACATTGCAGTTAAAAGTGATATTGCTTCTGGATCCAATTAGTGGGGAACAATGCAACTTTTCTCTGTTGAATGTAACAGCAGTAAGTTATTTCAAAACACTTTATTTTTCATGTTTATAAAATTACATAGTAATTTTTTACTAGTTACTTATATTATACTAGTTTTACTATAAGAAACATTTAGTAAAACCAATATCCCAACGATTATTAAAAAAAAAAAATCAAAGAACTAAGCCCCCCCCCCCCAAAAAAAATCAACCCAGTTTAAGTGTTACTTGAACTTCCAAAACGATTATCTGATCCAATCAATAATTTGCCAGGTGTCTATATATTATCGATTTCGTAGTAATTTTAGAATTCATTTCATTTAAAGAAAACAATATTTCATGAAAATAAATATGCTACTCACCTACATGTTTTTACATCCATTGTATAAACAATGAGGCAGGTACCACCATTTAAACAGTAATATTTTTCTCGTATGGAACATGGTATTAAAAATGAATAGGCCAATTCATCTCCACTGCCGAATTCTGCTTGATTTCTTTGCACGGAAGACTCTCTCGTATCTCCAGGGGAAGTTTTGAACATTTGTAATGGTTTGGAGCTTTCAGGGCTCATTACGATGGGAGGGATGAGTGCAGTTTCCACAGGAGGGAATTCCAATGTAGAAATAGAAATTTTCGACTCATGCGGCGAGAAATTAACAGTTTCGTAATAGTTTTCGTGACTTTTTACTTTACGAGGTTCGGGTTGGGATTGAACGGCAAACACTTCATCCAACGAACCATCATTAAAAAGTTTACCTTTAGCAAGTCGTTTCTTTTCACTTTCTATTTCTTCTTTTATTTGTTTACTTTCTTCCAATGCGATATAGCGTTCATAATCTGATAAAAAACTTCTCTTTTTTCTCACCTTTGTCATTTTACTGTTATCTTTACATGGGGCTGCTATCTTCTGACGTTTTTCGAGATGTTCAGAGTCATTTTTACGGATCACTTGATATTCCGCTGACTGATTTTTAAAGTGTTTATATATTTGTTTGATATTTTCTGAATTTGTCGTTTCGTGTAAATACTTTTTATTTTTGTCAGTATTTCGTCTATGTCTTCTTGATATGCCATCATGCTTGTTTGTTTTTGTGTGAGGTATAGACATGTTTCGTGCTGTCTTTTGTAATGATCTATTTATTGCACGTAATGGGCTGACCGTTGTCATATTGTGAATGGCAGGTAGGTTTCTTGCCGGCAGCGTGCTACTGTAAACACGTGTTGTTATGAAGGTCTTAGTTTGCTTTATGCGATCAGTCTCAGAGTGTCGAGCAGTTTGTTTTTGGCGATTTTCTGGTTCATGATATAATATAAACTCACTCGTGCTTTCGGAATTACCACTAATTATGTTATTTATTTCTCTTTCATCATCAGCAATATTTTCGTTCTGTTCAGCAACCATCTCGACTCCTTCATTAATATCCGTTCTTAATGGTATAACAGTATGTAAATTTAAATGTTGGAGCTTTTTTTCAAGTCGATGAATCACACTGTTAACGTCAGTTTTAGGTTGAAGAATGGAATTGTAATACAAACCAGGTGTTGTTTTTTGTTTCAACAATGACAAAAGTAAAATAGAAGAACGCTTAACAACGACGGTTGGAGGTTCACGTTCTTTTGGTTCATTTATTACAGGTTTTACAAGAAGTGAAATGATCCTTAAAAGTGAATGTCTGTTAATTTTAATTGTTGTGTTTGAAAAAAATCTTCTTTGCTCTTTCATTCTCTTAGATGCCAGTTCTTCGGTTCTTACTGAATTATTCTCGGTATTTAAGAATAACATAGAATTAGATTTTTTTTCGTACACAGATCCATTATTTACATTATTTGGCCTTTTTACTTGCAAATAGGGCAATAAACTTATCGGAGAAACAGAACTTTTTTGAGATGAGGTTGAGAAATTTTGAATTTGTGAAATATTCTCACCCCGTAAATGTGACACTTGAACATTTCCGTCGTGTGATTTTTGCATTTGAGTTTTGTTTTCGAATCTGTGTGATGAAGTTGGAATTTCCCTTTTTTCTTTGAGAATTTGAATGTTGCTATTCGAGGATTGTCGACGTAATAACTGTTGGTCATTTGCTTTTCTACTTGATAATATCTTGGCATGGTTTTCATCACCAGATAACTTTTCAAAATCCTCATTTATTAAAGGTGTCTGGGCATTGGCGTTCGGGTACCATTGTTGTTGTGTATCTGAAAACTTTTTACCACTTTTCTTTTTCTTTCTATGTAATATGTCCAGATAAAGTGTTTTTCTTTCTATTTGATTGTCTTGACTGTAATAATTTAGGGGCCGTTTCATGTAATTAGTAGCACTAGTAATTGTGGCGGGGGTGGTGACTTTAAAGTTTTCTGCGTGCTTTCCTTTGATTGAAATAAATTCCTTGGTTCTTTTGTCGTCCTTTTTTCTTTCAAATGATTTTTGGCTGTTTCCGTATTCTTTAGAAAAGAATGAAGAACCATTGTTTGCAGTAAATGACGAAGTTTTAAAATTCTGTTTCGGAACAAATGAGAACAATGCAGTTTTGTATAATGATATTCGTGTTGGGATTTTGGCTGTTAGTGGTGGAGGTATTTGGAACATATGAGCATTAAAACGAAAAAAGCGTTCAGATAGTGATGATGAATATGATGATGATGTATACGCCAGTTTTTTTTGGCCGGTGACGGAGCTTAATGTTTCAAATGAGGAAAAAGCTGGGGTAACTGCCGATGCTGAATCCTTTAAGTTGACCGTCATATGTTTTATTAAAGGTGTGACAGAGTCAGGCTTCGACGGAGATCGTAAAGAAATTAGAACATTTGTTTTTTCCCCTTTATTCGTTTGTTTTACACTCGTTGAAATTATTTTATCTTCTAAGTTTTGCCTGTCTGTTGGTGTCTGTGTCGAAGTGAAAACAACTTCACTGGTCCTGCTGGCACGAGAAGGACGCGAGGCAAAAAGTGTGCGGCCGACTGGTTGTTGTTGCCCCGAAGAAGAAAAAAACGAAAGAGATGGAGAAGGTGCAGTGGCACAGACATCCCAGATTAGGAGTAACACAAATAAATTTTGGACGACGAAGATGAAATTAGTGAACACGAACGCACGTCTGGTTCCCATAATGAATTCAAGTACATTTTGTCTCACCCTTATGAAGTGGCGAAGCTAGCCATGAAAGAAAACATCGAAAAAAAAGTTTTTTTGTTTCGTTTTTTGTTAGTTTGTTTGTTTGTTTGTTGTTTTGTTTTGTTTTTTTTATAAGTTTTGTTTGTTTTTGTTTGGTACAGAGGAAGAGAAAGCGCCCGAACTGCAAGCAGGCTGATTCCTGGATGAGCTGCGTCAGGGAGGGGAAGAAAGTGAACGAAGTAAGGAAAAGAAAAAGGAAGAGGAAAACGATAACAACGACAGAATACTCTCTCTCTCTCTCTCTCTCTCTCTCTCGCTCGCTCTCTTTCTCTTTCTTTCAATTATTACTTTTCCTTCAAATTTTATTAATTTTTAAAGTTATTTTTAATTTTGCTTTTCATTTCTTCCAATTAATTTCCTTGTGATGCAAACACAAAGAAAGAAAGAAAGAAAGAAAGAAAGAAAGAGAGAGAAAGAGAAAAAGAAAGACTTGACAATTGGATAGTGAGTGAAGAATTGAATTATTTTCTATTCAAAATAATCGGAAATTAATAGTCTTCTGATGTAGCAACATCAACTTTAAATGATGGTATAAAAATGAAAACGACGACATCAGCTACCCTGGTGGTAATGTTGGTGATTTAGATGGGGTGTCTTTACGATGATAACACTAGAAGATTCAATTGGCGACGACATCGAATGATGAGATACTGGAAAGAAAAGGCGCACAGCTAAAGACAACTACGTTTGATAATATCACTTGAAAATTTTAAAAAATATACATGAGACTGATGAATATTGTTTGTTGGGCACAAATAAAACTTTTAAAGAACTTGAAGAAGTTATTTTCGAAACGAACGCAAGAGATAATTCAACGGAACAAAAGATCAGGAAAATGCTTTTAGGATAAAAAGTACGGAAAGTAAATTAATGATTTAACAATTAACTAACCAATCGATAAGTACTCGATTTAGAAAAAAAATTTTAGAACGAAAAAATGTGAGTTGATAAATATTAAAAAAAAATAAAAAACGCAAACAATATTTGCACGTTTACGCGTGCTTCTTCTACTGACAAATGTTTCATTGTAAAGAAAATGAATCTGAAAATGTGTAACTCGTGTCGGAATAGATGTTTACGAGAGACGAGAGCACAGTAGAGGACTTCTATGCTATCTCGTAAAAGTTTATTCGCGTTTGCATTCTTGTAAAATGCTGAAAACAAAAGAAAGTCCGTCCTGGTAGTCGGACCATTTTCCATGAAAATCCTGATGATTCCATTTGAGTTGAATTTCCAATATTAATAATAACAGAAAGAAAAGAAATTGGCAAAAATACGCACATTTATCGCAACAAGCAGGACCAGTATGAAACTCTACAACAACGTATGTTGTTACTACTACTACTACTACTACTACTTCGAGCACGATTACTAATCCTACTACCATTACTACTACTACTGTTTTTCATGGCAGCATCTTTATTGGAAGGCAGAGCTTAAAAAATTTTGGAATACTACTGCTGACGATAAAAGTGTAACTCATTGCATGTACACAAAGCAAAACAAGATGTTAGAGACAATTATATTTATCACTTATTTTCTTGTTTTAAACTAAAGTTAGTTACACGATTTTTTATTTTACTGCATTCTTACCGGCAGCTACGAATGAAAGGGTTCCAATTAACACTAACAGGCAACATTAAACAGATTTTTTCTTGTGTTTGGAACTATATATTGTAGAGATATTGAAAAATAATTCCAACTAAGATAGATAGATAGAAAGATAGATAGATAGATAGATAGATAGATAGATAGATTTTTCGTGTTACATTTCTTCTTAAAATTTTAATGAATGTGTTGTTTGTGTGTGTGCATGTGAAATGAATGACCAACAATTTTCCACAATTTTTACGTTACTTAAAAAAAACCCTCTGTTTTGACATTTGAGTTTTCTTTTATTTTAAAATTCTTTGTAGGACGAAATATTTTATTATCATTTTTGCTAATTCATTTTTTTATGTTGCACAAAGTTTGACTTACTGACGATGTCTAGTTGTACCTCAAAATAAGACTAAGTTTACTTATGCGTCTGTTAAGACGTGGTAGTGGTGGCAGCAGTTGAAACAAAGCAAGAGTGACTTGATATAATCCCCTAACTGCTGGAAATAAGAAGAAAAAAGAAAGAAAAGAAAGACAACGGCAAGAACAGAAAAGAAAGCATAGGAAAATAAAAAAATAAAAAAAAAGGATAGAAAAGAGAAAGAGAACAGAAAGAATAGAAAAAAAATAGGAAAGAAAGAAAGAGAAAAAGAAAGAACCGAAAGAAGAGAAAAAGAAACGAAAGAAGAGAAAAAGAAACGAAAGAAGAGAAAAAGAAAGAAACGAAAGAATAAAACTAAAGAAAAAGAAAATAAATATAGAAAAGGAAAGAAAAGAAAAAGAAAACAAATGAAAAAGATAGAAAGAAAAAGAAAAGAAAGTAATAGTTTGCATAATTTGCAGATAAGTAAGCAAAAATCTATTTTCACGCTCATCTGTTGACTATTCTGTTCCGAACAACTCCAAGAACTTTTTTCTTAAGCCAAAAAATGTGCAAAATATTAATAGTGCTCGTGTTATTATTGTTTAAAAAATGCTATTATTTCCTTGAAGGAAACACCAAATAAAAATTAAAACGGCACCATTAATAGTTATAAAAATTCTTGTTTTAAGATTAAAATTAAGTGCATATTCAAAACATTAAAAAAAAAACTATCAACATAAACATTATTTTAAAAAGCCACCTGCTTTGACAAAAAATGCCTTATCTTTTATTTCATCCAAAGAACATGTTATTATTTTCAAAGTAATTCCATCTTTTCCATACTTACCACCTACGGCTGTTATTTTGACAGAACTTAAAAAAAAAAAAAAATTGGGACCAAAGAAAGATACTTACTTATTGGACTTGAACACCTGAATCAAGTGTGTACTTCTTGCAGTGTTTGCAGTTATGACTGCAAACACACTCTTCAATTGCTGTCTTCATTCTTGATCTCCGTTGGCTTCTTTGGTTGTTGTCATTATTTGTCATCATCTGATATCTGCCATAAGGAGTGAATTTTACTTGTATTATTGTGTATCCACAAAAATCTTATAGGGTTGACGCGCGCGCGCACGACCCCCCGCCCGCCCCTCACACACACACACACACATATGTAGACATCTATAGTGTCTTTTAAAGAAAAAGAGATTGAACGAAAGAAAAAAAAGAAACAAAGACAGATGGTTGGATGAATATTTTGATGTAATTTCACAGCTAACTGACTGCGAGCATAAAAGGCGTGTGGCGTGGGCGAATATTCAACGAGGGGCGAATATCGCTGTGTGCATCTATAGAAAAAATTCTTCCTGTCTTTTAAATAATCGTGGGTAAAGAGAGCGTGAGAGGATATATGAATTAGCAAATGGCAGATTGCAATTTAACGCGGGTTGCAGTAGGCAAGGGCGGCGTCATCTGCATCCACTCCCCAAACTTTGGTAAATTATTTTCTTGAAACAAGAATTTGTCTTTTTACATCTTTTGTTTTTACATTTACAATTATGCTTTTCTTGTTCAACAAATTATAGGCACAGATTTCATTTCTTGCTTCTGTCCTTCAGTATCATTTGTTCAATTAGAGTTTTTTTTAATCTATTGTAGAGTTTTGTTATTATCAAAAACTTTTGCTGTTCTGTTATAGCTTAGCGTTTAAATCAGTAGATATGAGAATTTTTCCAAATTGGAAACGGAAAACAAAATCTCTAAGCTATGTGCCTGTTAATCCTATAGACTGCAGAGATAAAAAAAAATGTTTACTCTTTTATTTCGAAAATTGAATACCATACAACAAATTCATTTAAAAGCATGGATGCAAATCTAAACATGTTCCGTTTTCTGTTCTACGAGTTTTTGACAAAAAAAGAAAATGAAAAAAAGAAACTATGCATGTAAACATTGCAAGAACAAAAAACGAATTCATCGTTGATTTTTCGAACAGATTTCAAATATTTCGACAAAAAGCAGAAAGGATCTGTGAAAACAAATAGAAGCAATAAAGTGATTAATAAAACATTTGTTTTGCTGTTATGATAAAGTGGCTAAGGATCGAAAAGTTCTGAGTATTGTGCTAATTTATATTAATTAGATAAAAGCGCATTCGTAGGGCAGAATTTTAAACTAATTCTTGTCTAAAGCTTAAATAGGCTTTTTGACTCTAGTAAGAGATCACGGATTTAAACTATATTCTGTCCGTCTAAATTTATTATGCAAATCCTATAAACTACAATAACACGAATTTGCTTTTGATTTTTTGGTAAAAAGTTATGAAAAAAGGTTATAACATTGGTTTGTGGCTTGGAAATTTTCAGCTACTTGACTATTTCATACAAAACAAAAAGATTTTGCTTATCATAGTTTAGCGTTATACTTACATTATATATTGAACATCTTGCTAAAATTTAAATACTGACGAGGAAAATCCCGTATTCCTTAAATCCATAGACGGTGGTTTAGTTTGGTAATCACCAGAAAAATGCTGGCATAGATAAGTGATCACACCTGCCAATAGAATAGTGGAACATGTTCCATTTGCGTTTCATGTTATACATAAACTACTTTTCATCACCTGGAATAACGGTGTCTAGGCATACAGGCGTGCATTTCAGAATAATCAAATACGTACACGTGTCCCAAACACTCATTTTTCGAGTTTATGGACGCTGCTGATGGCAACCAAATGGCTGGGACGACAAGACGAGTTAAACCGTTTGACGATTGAAAAAATCAGTGCAACATAAATAAGACAAGTATAAAAATGAATGTCCCGAGAAAGTCTTCAATCTAATGTTTGAAATAAACAGATTATAGTTACCTCATACATTTTGTTTTGCTTTTGTTTTTCATAGTTAAACATATTTTTAAATGGCACAGAATTTAATAGTTGCAATTAATACGATTCATCACTGGAAAATATGCTGCAAAACGATAGATTCCTTGTACCAACCCAGAAATTACGTGACTCCTACTGCCATGCACTCTATTTACAAGAATTAGATAAGACCATAAATGGATTATTGCTGCCATATCTGGGCTGGAGCTGCCTAATCCTTTCTTTCCAGCTTTGACAGAATTCGAAAAAGTTTACACAACTTTGTAGGCGATAAAATATTTTCAAATCTGTAGTCCTTTTCCCACAAACAAAACGTTGCAAGACTGTTGCTATTGTATTGCTATTTCCATTGGAAATGTTGAGGCAAGCTCCATTCCTTATTTCCACGAGTTTGCATTTGGGACCTACCACGCCCTGTACCCTGAATCTTCCTCATTTCCTTTGTATCCCATGGCAAAGAAGGCAGTTCCTCTCAGACAGTTTCTTCGCGAGAATCACTACTTTGTGGATCGGACTCTCGAAAGGATGCTCTATAATCATGTCAATCTTAACCTCTACAAATCTAGATTCAACCGTTATCTATCCTACATATCCTCATAATCTGTATCATTACCCTCTAGTTTGGGTTACTCTTGCACCTTATATTAGGTGAATTTTTATTTAAAAAATGCGTTCATATTGCAATTCTGGTCTTGAATCCTATTACAGAGGGCGTATCTGCGTAAATGCAAAATCGTAATTTTATTATTTACATTGTTTGAACTGTTGTCCTCATCTTTATTGGCCTAGTGGATAAAAAAGTTGGTTGAAGTAATCAAAAAATAACTTGACCCAAAGAGTTGTGAGTTCAATACCTGGCCACAGCAGAGATGAACAAAAACTTAGACAGTTGTGTTACAAAAGAGATAACTGAAATTGAGATATCCAGAAAGACATGGCACGTGGAACTAGAACAATCTCCCAAAGTAGATGAAATAAAGGGTACGGTTCGAAATTCCAAAGTATATCACCTGAAGAAGGCCGGAGCGTACAAAAGCCGAAACGTTATGAATATGTCAATAAAGATGAAGACAAAAGTCCGAACAATGTAAATAGATCCTCATTAACACGACGACTAATACCTCATCTCAGAAATATAGACAGACGCAATTTTATTTTATTTTAAAACTGTGTAAGATTTTCGTTTCGTTCTGAAATGCATTTCTTTCATCTTAATTTTTTTAATCATTGTGGTAACAAATAACAAAAACTTCATAGTATTCAAGGCAATTTGTATTGCATAGCTTGATGTCCAGTCAGTCGTCGTATTAATGAGGATCTTGCAAGTTAAGATTATTCGAACATATATATTTTGCTAATTATTTCTTGACTAACCATTAATATACATTAACTTTTTAATCATGAAGCTTATAATTTTCATTATTAAATATAATAAATGTATATGACAATTTGGAAAAACCTCTATTTTGGCATGTACCAACGTCATCAGAAAGAGAATTTTATGACAACAAAATCTATTTTAACGAAACAAAATGTGATTGATGTTAAGCATATAAACGTTTGAGTTTTACCTTAATTGTATCGTTTCAGAAATTAGATTTTAACTAATTTCAACTCTGTTTTTATTTGTATTTATTTGTATATCCATTTATTTTAAGACAATTACCTCCAAAGAAAAGTGATACCTAAGGTTTAAGATGCATTTTTAAAAATGAAAAACCTTTCTTGAGGCTTTTATTTTAGCTTTAATTTTAAGTTAATAGAGAGAGAGAGTTCCACGCGCAAGCAGTGCATCAGAAGAAACTATTAGCATAGAACTCATGGTTAAATTTAGTCATTGAAGCTGTAAAATGATGGGACCTTGCCGCCAATCTAGTACTGCGCTTAAATTCATAAAGTCTAGGTACCATAGGGGAAAGTTCATCAAAACAAATTATTTCTATGAAAAGCATAGGGAAGTTACGTTACTGCGGTGGGGAGGTGACTGAAACCGTGTCGTCAGGTTAGGACCAATAACATTGCAAATTTTTCTTTGGATTTTTCCAAGAATCTCTAAATATATAGCAGGAGAACTAGACCAGATGTGACAGCCATATTCAAAGCAAGGATGCATGTTAGACTTATAAATATGTAAAATAGATTTCGGTGAAAAAGATTGTCTAGCACGACATACTGAACCACAGTGATGAAAATTTTAATATGAAACTTCAACTCGATTTTAGTTTTATTTGTTTACTAGCATAAAAGCCGCGCTATTGGGCGGCATTTAAGCTAGCTCCTTCAGAGAGCTCATGATTGGGCCTTCATCACAATAGGTAAGGAGGAGTAGATGCGATAGGCAACAATAAACTACAGAAAAACTCAAAATTGATCGCTGTATTTAAGTATTGCATTAATATTTAAGCTTACCTTTTAAAAGTTCAATGATAATTTTTCTGCTGCCACTTAATTTAAAGACAATTTTATATACGTAGGCCTTTAGTTCCGTATAAACAATTATTTTTATTTCATGGGTGACTTTCGCTGGATTTCGCAGTTAATGTAGACTATTCCAAAATGTATTTCCAAATTGTAAAAATTGTTATCGTACAAAAAAATTCATCGCAAAAAATCACCGAAAACAATCAGAGTAACGAAAAGTTTGGAGTTCAAAATTTCAGATTTGCGGGTCCGGATCCATTCCGGAATGTTTTTAATTTGCTCATGGAGTCAGCCTGATTCCAACATGGTATGATATGATGGGATAAGGCCTGTAGGAGTAAAATTGAAAAAAGTGTGACACACTGACATTTGCATTTATTATATAGAAGATGAAATATTTAAAAGTTAGAGAGTTGTTTCCATTTAATTGAAAAAGAATGACAGTGCCACAGACATTCGCATTTATTATATAAAGGTGAGATATTTAAAAGTTAGAGAGTTGTGTCCCTTTAATTAAAAATGTGTGACACACTGACATTCGCATTTATTATATAGAAGAAGATGAGATATTTAAAAGTTAGAGAGTTGTGATCCTTTAATTGAAAAGGCACACTGACATTCACATTTATTATATAGATTTATATATTCATTTATTTTAAAGTTTACGTTTTTGTCTTGCTAATGTAGATCCTGTTGAAATCATTTTATCTGATAACGCCGATTTATCGATAACTCAAATCAAAATCGGAGTTTACCATATTGTTTTATATATTTATGATTCCATCAGATACTCATCCAAACTTTACTTATTATTAAATATATAAATAATTTTCTATTTTTATTTTTGTATGCAACACTTCTTTACAAGGTGATTCCAGTTGAGTATACAATAGATATAGGAGAGACGGTAAAATATTTTAATGAACTATCAAATATTTATGAAAAATAAACAACCAGTTGTCATAAAGCAAAAATAATCAGTTTTCAATATATTTTGTTGGTTGGTTGGTTGGTTGTATTTTCCAAGTAGAAAACTTTATTCGAAAACTATATTTTTAACATTTTAACTACTTGTAAACTTTCGGATCAGACCGTTTCAGATCCCGTAATTATAAATTCTAACACGTGAAATGGATTCCATGTCAAATTGTCTGGTGGAATTAACGAAACATATTGCAGGCTTATTCAAAGTTTTTTCATACAACGTTGTTGCCTTCTAAAACAATATGTTGATATAATACTTTGTAAAATATATTTAGCTTTATAAATGTAAACTAAAATGACATTTATACTTACAATCAGATAAGTGACAGTTGAAATTTCTGGGTCATGTAATAAGGAAGGAAGGCTTCTAGAATTTAACACTCACGGGCCATATTGAAGGCAAGAAGAGTAGTGGGAATTAGCGAACGAGTTTGTGTAAATAGTTGTCAAGCAGAGAATGAGGGATGGTAAAGGGAAAATGTTGCTTATAGCAAAGGACAGGATGCTGTGGAGAGATATGATTGCTCACGTCCTGGAGAGGCACGATACATAAAACATTACTTAATTTATTAAAGTTTATTTTTTTACTTAAACCGAAAAGAATATTATGCTCATAAACTTTGAATTTTAGAATTATTTTACGTATTTGCCTTTTTCGTGGTAATTATTTTATATAAGAACCAATGAAATTATATGACCGATATATTGGTTTAAAATTGATCGCCCAAAATCCACATGATCGTATTTACATTGGCATATTTCGTGTTTTCAAATGCAACCGGGTTTCTCCACTTCTATTCAAATAAATATGTCGAGTCTATAAATACATCAAATATACAGATTCCAAATGAATTAAGCTTCTGCTTTTTTAAAATACTTTATGTTAGCATTCATTTTATTCTTCAGCCTTACCAAACATTTAAAAATTCGCAACTTAACTTAATTCGAAACTTTTTAAGTAATTAAAAGAAATTTGGTTTGAAATCCACAATATTTGGGATATCCGCTGATCAAATATTTTCAAAAATTAGATTGACTAATGCTGTTTATAATTTTGCTTCCCTTGAATAATTTTGATATTAGTTTGAATTGGCCCCAAATCTAGCGACTTAAGATTTAATAATGTCATGAAATATTACAAAGAGTAAATTTATCAATCAAAACTGCTGTGGATAGAATGGAGTTATAAAATGCATTTGAATGGAAATTTACTTCGTATTTTACCTACAAATACAACTTATAATTGTTTTCTAAGAAAAGCTGGCCAGGTTTTTAGCTGACACATGAAAAGAATTCAAAGACGTACTACTAATTATTTATTGTCTTTTAAGTAAGCTATGTATTATTTCTCAACTACTTTCGCGTTATTAAGTTCTCTATCTGTAAAGTCGTTTCTTTGCATCTTATTCGATCAACAATCTCTTAACCTTGGCCCGGTTCCTTCCACTTTGAACATTCTTTCCAAAAGAACCTACTTTCGTTACCTACCTACATATTGCATCGTGAACATCTGCTTCCAAGCAAAGAGCTTCAAGATGTCCATAAAACCGTCTGTACCAACCAACACAACTGACGTATACATTGCTTCTTTGCTCATCCTGTCATTCGTAGATTTTATTCTCGGCTCGAGTCAAACGCCATGCCATTTACGTTCACTTTTCAACATTTATTTTGCTTTCTACATTAACATATTATAGAGCTGCAAACATATTGTTTGCACAAAAAATGGCTCCTCAAATGAAGTTTTGTTTTTCAAGGTACAAGAATGCGACATTCACTTTTCAATGATTCCATAGAAATATTAATAGAACTCATCGTAATTATTTGTAACTATTAGAAACATAATTAAACTCAGAACACTGGATAGAAGGAGTCGGTTAAATATATTAAACGCACACATACACATACAACCAAATTACTCAAAAGTTATAAATACCTGAAAAATATGCTTTTCGGTAATATATATATATATATATATATATATATATATATATATATATATATATATATATATATATATATATATATATATATATATATATATATATATATGAGTATAGATTGAAAAAGGCCATGTTAATACTTGCAGAAGAAACACCAGCTTTCAGGTCTGCAAGCGTTGTAATTCTCTTTTCTGTCTAAAAGAATTTTTTCACTGCGAATCCTTGCACTTTTTTTTACTCACTCACACACTCTCTTTCTCTTCGTTACCTAACGTGGGAAGATCGACTTCCTCTTCTGTTTTTGTGAGAGCCATCTTTTTCGTCATCTCGCTGAACTTTTCTCGTTTTCGCAGACTGCCTTCTACTGGCACTTGTTAATCTCCTGGTCTCTCTTTCTTTTTTTTTAATCTACCTGTTCCTTAAACACATGTTGCTTCTAAGGTCTCTCATTTTGCTAACTCATTTCCATTTCTCCTTTGGTGTTCGAATGCTCACGTAGTATCCCTTTTTTGTCAGCATGCATATTTAAATGGCATGAAGCTGATGACGTCAAACATAGATATACACTTAAAAGATATACACTGAAAAGTTTGCTTGCAAATTGGTTGAAAACAAAAACAAATCTCTTTTGTAAAATTGTCTCCACAACTAATATGCACTATGTGTCGGAAACGGAATACATTAGATGAATTGGTTCTAGGATCGGATGAAGAAAATGTCTGTATTATTGTGAGCTAAATTTATGTATGATCATTTTGATTTCTTTCTACTAATTAGTTACTTATACGATATTCTAGTTATTATAATAATTTTATGGATCTTAGTCCCAGAAATACGATCCATGAATTTATTTTAATTTTTTCTGATTTTCTGAAATGCTTTTAATCAAAGAAAGGCGTGAAAATGTTTGCTTTTGAAGAGATTTTGCATTCAAAACTGTAAAACGCCATTATTATTAAAAAATAACATTTTTAAAAAATTTAAAATACAATTGTAACATCTTTTTTCGAATGATGGCCTCTAGAATGTCCATCAGGTATCCGTTTTCACTCAGAATTTTCTTAATAAATTCAGTTTCTGAATTTAATTTTGTTTCCCAGCATATTATCAGAGAACGATGGACTAAGGTTGGTCTTTTGCTGTTTTAAACAGAAAAAAATCCCAACGGCTACATAAAGCCATGAAAGTTAGATTCTGGGACACTAATGTGAAAAACACCGAATCCGATCTGTGTATCGAAACATCCAAAAAGGAAATAACACCATTGTTCACCTTTTAACATATAACACGCCGAATGTAATGCTTTAAATGCGTCATGAAATACTTCGGTTTTAACTTCGTTATCGAAGATACCGAAAAAGTATCATCGACATATCTAACATAATAATTGGGGCCTATAACAAGTGCATGTAGATTGCGCAATGCAGTCAGAAACACAAATTAGT
This sequence comes from Acanthosepion esculentum, assembly GCA_964036315.1. Lineage (NCBI taxonomy): Eukaryota > Metazoa > Mollusca > Cephalopoda > Sepiida > Sepiidae > Acanthosepion > Acanthosepion esculentum. The sequence goes on from OZ038498.1 coordinate 87,459,562, forward strand.
GGCTCGATATGAACTAGAGTTTTGTCTTAAGCTCTGCAGAAACGGCACAGAAACCTGTGAAAGTAGCACAACTCCATATGAATTAAAGTTTGAAGGAAGTGGATCAGTTAAAAGAGGTTGTGGACACATTCACTTTGGAGGACTACAAGAAGAAAAAATAAATAACTGTCGCACTTGAACAATTCTGAAACTTTCTGGAGTTTACCTTGTATATTACGCTACAACGATATAAATTACGTTACAATGACACCAGTTACATGACAATAATAAATATCACAATAATCTAGATTTTAATTATATAGATAAGATTGTTACATATTATATTACTACGATATGTATTTAAATGATAAAGTTTCCAGTCATATAGATTACCATGAAATGAGACAGATTACATGACAATGGCAGGCATGCTACAGATTACATTACTGTATATACAATATGGTGATAAAGATAAAAATAGTAGTGTACATTGCATTACCATGATGTATATTAAAATACAACGATATATATTAAATTTCAATGGTATAGATTCCAATAATATGAATCCATCATCATTATCATCATCAGTTTCATGAGTGGAAGATGTTGTAGGGTCGTTGCACAACAGAGTACTTCACCAACTCTCTATACTTGTCTCGATTGCGTACCAGTGTCTGGGCCTCTGCGAAAGATCTTCCAATAACAATCCCCAATCCCGACTGGAAATTGCAAAGTATTTTAATTCATGTGTAGTGTGTCTTGGGCAAGTATACCTGGTGGAGACCAGGACAGACCACCAACTTGAATGCTCACCATAGATTTACCTTGCAGCGGGTTGAAACTCGCTGTAATTACCGACAGAACTCTTTATTGTTGAGAGGTTTCACATAGAGTTGTCCGTATAATTATGTGCCAAGGACGATGAACAAAAATGATATATATATATATATATATATATATATATATATATATATATATTACAATACATTGCGTTACACTCTGGTTTGATTAAAATATAGGTTACATTTCAATACTGTCTAATACAATGATATAGAATAAGTTAAGATGATGTAGATTATATCAAAATGATATAGATTGCAATGATATAACTTAAAGTACAATGATATAGATTACACAACAATTATATAAGTTACAATGGTATAACTAATATCATGTTATATATTACATTACATAGATCCTAACAATATTTGCTAAGTTTAGCTTAGTTCAAATACAAGTAAGTAATATATAGGTTACCCAATTGGTTTCGAACTCACAGCTCATCCGTAGTGATTTGGAAGACTATCTTACTAATCCATACACCAAGGCACCTGACTATAGATTAGATTACAATGATATAGATTACATGTAAAACTAAAATATATAATTTTCGAGAAATATTACACGAAAGCTTTAACACTACATTCAACTATGAATAATTTTAGTGACGCATATCAGTAAAAAATAATAAAATATTTTTTGTTCATCTATAGGGTTGTCCATATTTGCGATTTGATAGATGGAATCATAGTATCCCCCCCCCCCAAGTTTCAGTAATTATTGTTTGAGCCAAGGTAAAAATGCAATACAATTTTTCTACTCTACACGTTCCATATTTGGGTTGGTATCGCACTTAACGAGGATTCGTTAACACTTCATAGTTGCATGGAGACTTTAATGTATATATTCTTCTATATTTGTATATTTTAATTGATATAAGACTTGAAAAGTTTTCAATATATGTACGTTACTCAGGTAGATGTCTTCAGTTTCTTTTATTACATGCAAATAAATGGGGTATATTTTCGTTTAACAAGACTAATGAAGATTAAGTAAAGGCGGGATCAATGGAAACTTCGAAATCACGCTTACCGATGGATATATTTTCCAACTATTACAACTATTTTATTTATTTGAATCTTGTGACATTCTTTTCGCTTGTAATATAAAAAATGAAGGCTTCAATATGTGTTCTCAGTAGTACAAGGAAAAAATCGCCATTTTAAATTTTACCTGAGGGAAAAGACTTACTTTAGCGTAGGACGATTAGCAGTTAAATGATTTTACATAAAAATAATGAAATTATTAAATATAATGACCATGTATTTTGGCAACACAGATGTTAATTGAAAATGCTATTTTCTAAAGGCTTGGTACGTGTCAGAACATTGCCTATTGTTGTTAATCTTGAACTTTTGTTGTAGTTGACTTAATCGTCTAATTAATGGATTTATATTAGATTAACTGGCATTTGTCTCATAGTTACCAGATCTTGCGCTTTTACTGTAATTAAATAGAGGCATTATGGACAATTAAAAATTCTCCTTTAGAAAGAATTGAAAATGCTAATAACAATATAAGTGCTTTAGATTTTTATAAAGAATGTCACTCATTCTCAGCTTCCGCCTCCCATATAAACAGTTGTTTAGGCAACTAGACAAAGCGTAATGGTTAGCGAGCTTGTCTCGCTAGAACAATTACGACTGAGTAATGAGTTCGATCCTTTCGGTCTTGTGCCACATATAAGCTGCGCTTAGAAAATCGTTGGGCATTTCGACGTGGTGTAAAGCTTTTCTTGCTAGATCAGTTACTACTGAGTAGTGAGTTTGATCCTCATTGGGTGTCCCACGCATTTTGCTTTGTGCCACATCTAAGCTACGCTTAGAAAAATCATTTTGGGCACATCGACGTAGTAATGGTTAGCAAGCTTGTTCCACTAGAACAATTACGACTGAAGAGTGAGTTCGATCCTCACTGGTTGCCCCAATACTTTCGGCCTTTTACAACAAGCACAACAAAGCTACGCTTAGAAATTCACCATATGAATGGTTGTTCATTCCCTCTGTGTGTTGAAATAAGTTTTGATATCTAAGGTCAAGAACACACTGACTGCGTTGTATAGGCTGTATGCTTCTATAAAGAGAAGACTTTTCGGTAGAATGAAACAACTGCGTAGATATATACAGATTAAACTTACATAACAGAAATGTAAATTTAAATTAGAGTGTAAAAACATAATATTCATAAAATACCTTCTAATTTTCTTAAAATTACATGATTTATGAAAATTAGAAATGGAAAATTCCATTTTCTCTGAGGCAATAATTAGTAACCTTGATACAAAATTCTCCAGCTGCGGATGTTTCATAGACATTTTTATAAGAACATTGGACCCATGACGATTTAACAGATGGTGTTCACTCAGCGTGGGTAGGAAAAAATACCCAAGTTTCATGTTTGTATATACAACCGGCTTCAGTCATTCTTTTGAAAAGAAACTGTGAGACTGACTCATTAATTTGCGTTATTTTAGTTTAAATTTTATATGTGGTAAAAAACATCTACGTTTTTTTCGGTCCTATGTGCATATTTATCTGGTTTTTCATAGTTAATGACTTTCTCTGAGTTGTCGGTACCAAATTAAATATAACAAGCCGATGATCACATTTGAAAATACATCAGCAGTTCCAAATGCTAATGTTGTACTTTTCATTAGAAACACATATATGCCATAATTCCTGGCTTTGAAGACGCTATTTATTATGCCTAGAAATAAGTGTTGAAAATTTATCCTACGCTTTACGGGTCGAAGATTACTTTTTTATTTGATTTAATTTTATGTTTCAAAATATTCAGCTAGCACTAAGAGAAACTGAGAAGTTTATTAAAAACGACAAATATTGAAAACTAATTTTTTTGGTGGTGGGACCGAAAGGTAAAAAAATAACAACTTGAATAAAAACAATTAGAACGCCCATCAAAAGAAGCAACAGAAACATCTAAACAATTTGGGGTCAAGTAGTGATTGAGAGTTTTTCACAGATGAAGACCTGTGGCAACAGAGATGTAATTTTACAGAAGGAAGCCACGAAGATCTTGGTTAGAAGATATGAATAACGAGGAAGCTTCAAGAAATGGAAAAAATGAACACTTGCACTTAGAAAGAGTCATAGGACATTTCTGGGACGCACAATGAAGGCAGAAAGCTTGGAGAATTTGGCACTCACAAGACACATTGAAGGCAAGAATTACATAGGGAAACAGGGCGAAATCTACCTAACAAGCTTGTGTAAACGGATGACAGAAGAAGGAATGGGAGGGGGATAGTAAAAGGAGATAAACATTACTTGGTGTAGGAGGCTGTAAAAAACCATGACGAAAGAACATTGCACACAAAAGAAGAATTTGAAGTTTATTCCTTAGTTCTTTATTTTCTTTATTTTCTTTACAAAACATCCTTGTGGTGCGAGCATCTTTAACACCAGGAAATACTTGCTCAAACTGTCCTTAGAATTGACATGAATAGTATAAGTAAATGAAATACGCTTCATTTTAGGTCCCTGCGTTGGGAACATGAAATTCACGACGCTTTGAAGCACCGTTTTCTTTGTCCGTAATCATGTTAAACAATAAACGAGGAGTTTCCGAAATATGAACTTTTCAGACTGGAATCAAATGGAAATCAGTGAGAATAATGGTAAATAGAGCAATATAAAAACAACTTTATTATCAACATTGGTTTTCCAAAATCTGAAATAAGATCCATATTCTCTAAACAGAAGCTGTAAACCGACTGCAACGTAATGACAGACAAGAGGGAGTATGGGTATCGGTGTAGTTATGCGAGGGATGTGAGTGTTGAGTCCACGGCGCTGCAGACATGGAATGTACCTCTCGGAGAATGTGATCGTGAGTAATAGGGTTAAGCAGAGCCTTAAATATCACACACAACTCAACCTGCTAATTCACCTGTCTTCACTACCTCTCCTGTACTGATTTATCGTTGCTTCACCTTTTTTTTTTTTTTACTCAACCTTCACAAACACGCCTTCATTAGTTCTATAAAAAGGTCCTATCTTCAATAGCAGTAACCAACTTCCATGATTTATCCACGTACCGCTTCTATTTCGTGGGCCGCATCCTAGGCAAGGTTACCGAGTGCAATAAGAACTCAGCACCTACAGCTAACAATTCTCTCCGTGTCTTTTGGGGAGGCGGCATACAAGAGAGCCAACTACAAAATAAGTAATTCGATAAGAAAGCATCTTTCCACTTATTTTGTTCTTTTTATTTTGCCATTTGTTGTGTAACAAAAGTGCTTTCAGGATTCATTTAGGCACTAGTTTCTTTTTATCAGACTTTTTATCAGAAATTTCTCAGTTTTATTTTCTTTCTTTTATGCGTGCAAAAGTATCCAGCGAAAACCCGATTTTCAATTATGCACTCAATCTATAGTTTTTCAAATGAGAATGCTGTACGTATATCTTCTTTTCTCACAAAATTCTTACTAATAAATGTAGAATAATTAAAAACAATAACAACAAAAATAAGAAAGCTGAATGAAATATGATAAGTTTAAAATTTACAACTGCTGAACGTCTCTGCATCTGTAACGCTTCGATGTAAATTATAACCGGCGTTTATTGCATTTTCCCCATTCACCTTTTTCTCCTTCTTAATATAATTTTAATATTGATTCCATCAATAAAACTATTATTTTGTCTGAAGAAGTTTGTTCTTGAAACGTGTCACTACATAGTTTTTGTTTAATCATTCATATATATCATTAGGCATGTACCAGTCAACATTCTTATTTGGAAACTATATACAGGTATATACAGGTATACACAATTGAAAATCAGTTTTTCGCTTGATACCTTGTAAGAGTGGGCAAATGAATGACAAAAAACGAAAACTGTAGTAACGTGTTTCGTTCCGGGAATATATATATTCCTGGAACGAAACACGTTACTATATATATATATATATATATATATATATATATATATATATATATATATATATATATATATATATATATATATATATATATATATATATATGGTGTATCAATATATATATATATATATATATATATATGTGGCGTATCAATATATATATATATATATATATATATATGTGTGTGGCGTATCAATATATATATATATATATATATATATATATATATATATATATAGAGAGAGAGAGAGAGAGAGAGAGAGAGAGAGAGAGAGGGTGTATCAAAATATAGATAGATAGATAGATAGATAGATAGATAGATAGGGTGTATCAATATATATATATGGTGCATCAAAAATACTTTTACAAACTTTGGGGGCGGGTTCCCCACATCAAAACAAGGACAAAACTCCATATAAATATATGTCGGAAATCCTTCGTTTTTGAGATATTAAATTTAAAGTTTATGATAGATGTTGTTAAATGCACAATTCAAGATACAATCCAAAAATACTTTTACAAACTTTGGGGACAGGTTCCTCACACCAAAACAAGGTCAAATGTCCATATAAACATATGTCCAAAAGACCATCGCTCTACCTCAACACAGTAACTCTTAACAAATGTTCAAAATGTCTTCCGCTTGCTTCTGCAAACGCATGCACCCGGCGGATCATTGACTGGTGGACCCAGTCGAATATCCTCACACTTAATGATGTGTCTCTGCATTATTAATGTCTGCTGCATAAACCAATTATTTTAGTTGGCACCACAGATTAAAATCTAAAGGATTGATGTCGGGAGAAAGTGAAGGCTATGGGGACCGGTCCTCCCCTACCTATCCATCTTTCATGGTAGATATCAGCCAGTGCATCGCGAACAATGTGGGTAAAATGTGCTGGAATCCCATCATGTATGAAGCATATACGTCTTCGTATTAACAGAGGTCCATGCTTTAGCAGGCCTGGAAGTGTGTTCGAAATAAAGTCCCTGTAGACAGCGCCTGTAAGACATGCTGGGAGAACATATGCACCTAACAGACAGACAGACACCTACAATTCCAGCCTGCACACATTGATCATAATCTGATGCTGATGTCTAGCCTGTATCGATTCCGATCTGCCTACAAATGTCGGTTGTGTAAATTTGTTATTCCATCTCTTTCAAATGTTGCCTCATCCCTAAACAAGACTGAAGATACAAACAACTGATCGGTTTCTGTAATAAACTACGGGCAAAATTTCTCCTGTGGTAAGTGATCAGAGGGTGAAAGACCCTGCACATTTTGCAAAAGATATGGATACAGGAACTGATCTTGAAGTACCCTTTATGCGGTACGATGAGATGTACGACATGCTAGGGCCACTTCACGTGTCCTGATACCTGTATCGTCTTCGACAGCCTATAGAATATGTTCTACGTGCTCAGACATACGAACGGATCTCGGTCTTCCTATCTCAGCAACGCGGCGATAATCAACAGCAAATGTTGGATGACTCGGGTGCTTTTGTTCGGTTTGGAAACTCAGTCTAATACAGCGGTGCAGCCTCGCATCCATTACCATTTGCGCGGCCGTATCTCAGTTAACTCACTACTACACAAAATAAACGTTGAAGACTAGCCACAAATGTACACGAATGACAAATGTAAGCTAGTCTACATGGAAACACAGCACCACCTACCATAAACTTTCTTTAAAACTTAATAACTCAAAAACGAAGGATTTGCGGGCATATGTTTATATGGATTTCTGTCCTTGTTTTGATGTGAGGAACCCGCCCTAAAGTTTGTAAAAGTATTTTTGATACATACTATATCTATATATATATATATATATATATATATATATACAGAAGTGGACATTGAAGTCAACTAGTCGGGCAAAAACACAACGTACATGGCCTGACGATTGCGTTTAACATGAAACAGACTGTCGCCTCCGGGTGTTTAGTTCAATCTCCAATTTTATCTTTACATGCGCTCTATCTCTGATATTGAGCATAAAAATAGCATACCTTAAAACTATATATATATATATATATATATATATATATATATATATATATATATATATAAGTATGTGGTGCAGTTCAATTTACATTACATGAATCATTCATACAAAAAACTGATACTGAAGTTAATGATATAAATGGCGAGAATACATCTTCGCAAACAAATTTAATAAATGACATTAACCCCGAACCTGTAGATGAATGTTATGATCCCTGTTTATAAATTCCAGTTGCATAAGTGTTATGGTCAAAGGTTAGGACCAAGGAAGAACAACACAAACACAAGAGTAGAAATAACAAAGATATATTACACAGAATAATAATACAAGATGTGGAAAGTATTAGTATGACTGTCAGTCTGGTTTGGAGTGAACTACTATTGGCTCGACTCGATTCCGTCTCGTCCCTCTCTCTTGAGAGGCGCAGTATTCATAGTGTCAGGAAGAGTTCACTCTGTCGTTATAGGTAAGGTCCCATAACACTCCCCCCCTCCCAAGCTTTTACCTCGCAGGGGGTCTTTAATATTTTTTCCTCTTGGGATTAATCATCAAAGGCTCTGTAAATTTTCTTTTTCTGCTTGAGTTCCGCGGTTCTGAAATTGCTTGAGGCCTTTGCATATCGAATGCGTCAAATATTGTGTCCATTACTTCCTCCTCTTCCTGAGGTAGACCGTTAGAATCCTCTAACAGCCTCTTTCTGATCTGATTTAAGTGCCTTTTATGCGAGAACTTCGGGCCTTGAATTATGTAAATCATTTTCCCGATTCGCATCTCTATTGTACTTGGCTCCCAATAGGATGTATTGTTTTTGAACATTTAAAAAAAACCTTTCTCCCCTGGGTTAAATTTTCTTTTTGGTACAAACGATGTTGGTGATTGCTTTGTCTGTTTTGGCAGTAATTTGTCGAATACCGATCTAATTTTTCGGGCGAACATTACTTCCGTGGGCGTAGTACTGTTCGGTGTAATTCTATACACTTGCAAGAACTGTTGTAAAGCCTTTTCTGTTGGTACGTCATAAGCTTTCCTTAGTGCTACAAACTACAATCTACAAACCTCCCCGCTTGCCTGTTTGATCTTGGGTGATATGGCGGGAATTTGATGTGTTTCACCTGAAAAGTTTCACAAAATTCTTGAAAATCCGCAGATGTAAATTGTGTCCCATTATCAACCACTCCGAAACGAACAAACAGCTCGTGAATGCAATTTATTGTAGTCTCAGAAGTAGGTTTTCTACAACGAAATACTTCTGGCCATTTGCTGTAACTCTCTACTACAATCAAGTAGTAAAAACCATCTAATGGACCTGCGAAATCTACATGGATTCTCGACCATGGTCGATCTGTCTTAGGCCATGGCTTATGGATGATCGGCGGTGCTTTGGCTGCTAAGGAACAGCCCTTGCATTTGTCCACCATATGTATAATATCTTGATCCATGTTTGGCCAGTACACATAACTTCGCATTAAGGATTTCATCCTGTTCTTTCCTGGGTGGCCCATGTGAAAATCCTTGAGGATTCGCCTTTGTAGCGTTTTCGGGGTTACTACTCTTTCATTATATAGCATCATATTCTCACATTACGAAAAACTGTCTGATATATGCTTATCTTTCCCTACAATTTTTGTTTTCGTTTCCTTTATAAATTCGTCATTCACTGCTTCGTTTCTTATTTCCTGTAAAGTGACGGGGAGGTTTCGAATTCTACTACATAATGATGTTCTAATATCTTCCTCATATCGTAGAGCTGCAATTATGGAATCTTCCAATGGCTCCGTTTTCTTTGGTATTAGTCTCGAAAGACCATCTGCATGCCCGATTTTGTTTGATGGAAGATACTCCAATTTAAAGTTATAGTTTAATAAAATTGTCCCCCATTGCTAACAATCTATTAGCAGTGTAGAAGGTAGACCTTTCTTTGACCCAAATATTGTCAATAACGGCTTGTGGTCCGTCTGTAAGGTGAAAAACCTACCGTAAATATATCGGTGGAATCTCGTAACCGCAAAAATAATTCCCAGCACTTCTTTTTCGTTTTGCGAGTAATTTTGTTCGGCTGGTAATAACGTTCTTGACGCATGCTCGATGGGTTTTAGTGTCCCATCCGGCATTTTTTAAAGTATACATGCCCCAACACCATAGGCACTCGCGTCACTCGCGACTATTATTTCCAATTTTGGGTCATAATGCACTAAAAATAAATCTGCTGTTAGAGTCTTAATGATTTTGTCGAAAGTTTTCTGACATTCATATGACCATTCCCAAACTTTTTTCTTCTTCAACAGTTCGTTTAGGGGTGCGCCTAATTTGTGCATGTTAGGAATAAATTCTTGATAATAATATACTAAGCCCAAGAAGCTTTTTAACTCGGCTAAATTTTTTGGAGCCGGCATTTTTTTTTTATTGCTGTGGCTCTTTCTGGGTCTGGTCTTCTTCCTTCTTCGTCAATATATTATTTTATCTCCTTCATAATGAAGTCACGTTTATTTTCCTTTACCTTAAAACCGTAGTTTTGTATCTGCCTGAAAACCTCTTGAACGTGTTCCCGGTGTTGTTCAATATTTTTGCTATTTATCAGGATGTCATCAAGGTATGCGATCGTGAAATTCAGTCCGCCTAGCATAGTGTCCATTATTTGCTGAAATATCGCCGGCGCGACCTTGATCACGAATGGTAATCTCTGGAACTTATATAACCCTTTGTGTGTGTTTATGCACAACAACCTCGAGCTTTCCTCATCTACTGGTACTTGTATGTATGCTTCGCTCAAGTCTATCTTTGAGAAAGATTTTCCTCCGTTCAATTTTGTGAAAACTTCCACTGGACTAGGGAGAGGATAGTAATAATCCTTAATCGCTGCATTCAATCCCGTCGAGAAATCAGCGCATACTCGTATCTCACCCGATTTCTTTTTCACGTAAACCGTAGGTGCAGCCCATTGACTATATTCCACCTTTGTCAATATACCGGTTTTCACGAGTCTATCCACCTCTTCGTCTATTTTTCTAATGATGCGAAAGGTACATTTCTTTTCTTCTTGAAAATTGGTTGTATATTTTCTTTTATTTCGATTTTGGCCGACATTTTTTTACACCTTCCGAGGCCGGCTGAAAATACGTCGGGGAAACACTCCTGTTACCGACCTGGCTATTTTATCGGTTCTCAACATGGTCGGTTTGTTTAATTTCTTCCACGCCTGTAAGCTAATAATGGTTAAATCTGACCCGGAATCTAATTGTAATCTGATTTTTTTGTTTAACATTTCTACTTGTACTTATTTGCGTATATTTATCCTGTCTGTTTGGTCAGTTCTAGTGACTCTTACTCGGCTTTTGCTTTCTTTCTTTGTCCTACAATGCCAACTTTTATGTCCCACTTTATTGCACGACAGACAAGTCTTATAGCGGTATGGACAATCTTTGTACCAATGCAAAGTCCCACAGCGATAGCATGGACTGGGTGGTAGTTTCTTCTGGGATTTCATTTGACTTTTTGTAGTAAAATAATTTGTTTGATTTGTTTTTGAGGAGGGAGAAAAACGTGTTTGTCGTTGTACTTTTCGTATGTGAGCGACGCCAGACTCTTCGATATCTTTCGAGTCCTTTTTTACGCTTATACATCTCTGACACTCCTCAGCCAATTTTTGTAGCGTCAATTCTGGTTCACTCTCAAGTTTTGTTAGAATTCTCCGTCTGATCTCCGCATCTTTAGTCGAAACCAGGCCTTGGATGAATATCAAACATTTAAAATTGTCAGGGCTGAGTTCAGATAACTTAAAGTCATTGCAGTGTTTGTTTACTACAGAAGCGAATGTTATATAGTCTTCGCTATCCTTTTTTGTTAAATTTAAACATTTCCTCCTTTTGTGGAATAGTGAAGTGTTCGGACTAAATAATTCCGTTAAAAGTTTCACGGCTTCCTTGAAAGTCAACTCATTCGTTTTCCTCAGTAGGATGTAGTCTACGAATTTAGTGTATTCGCTTGATCCTAGTTTCCTCAGTAGTAGACGTACTTTTTTCGCGTCTGACCAATTCCCTCATTCAAACTCATATGAATCTTCATATCTTCTGAAGTAAGCCGTGAAGGTTTTGTCTTCGTCCGGTGCATAAGTGAAGTCTTTGATAGAGCTCCATATAGCATTTTGCGAGAATGCCGCTTCAATTCCATAATTTTGCCCTTTATTTATTACTGCCCATAATAGTAATTCTAGTAGTTCGAACTGTTTCCCTTCGTTTTTCTGTTGAATTTCCAATAGTTTTTCTTCGTTTTTCTGTTAAATTTCTAATTGTTTTTCTTCGAGCCTAGTCTGTCTTTCCTCATTTTTTTGTTGCTGCTCGAATTGCATTTTCATTAGTTCCAAAATGGTTGCCTTAAAGTCTTCCATGTTTACACCGTAATTTTGTGAAACTATTTTTTCTTTTTTCTCAGTGTAGACTTCAGGTCTTTGTCACCTGTTGTTCTGGAACCTTAGTACGAAAAAAATTTCCTGCGTAGAATTCGATTCTGTTTTGCCTGACAGGTAAAATTCGTGTCTTCGTTACCACTTTAAGGTTGGAGTAAAGTTCGAAAGACTTCTAGTCTCCAGTACAAGTGTAAGGACACTGGAATTTCTTTCTCATTAAACCAGAATGACGCCTGTTGAATATATTTTAATTTCGGTACAACGTTTTCTTGGCTCAATTTTAACTTACTCTCGTAGTAATAAGGGTTTTCTCTGTTAAAGCACGAAACAAATGATTATCCTTCAATTTTAAAATTATTTTTTGTTTTTTCCTCAGCAAGTCAGATTCAAATACAGTGTCTTTGGAGAATAGCCAGTTTAGAATGGACCTGTGATCACGATGCTATGACCACACGCTCCTCTGTTTTGTTTCGGCCTCTAAGTAACCATCTAAGAAATAACTACATTCGATCACAAAGCTAAAAGATCCGAGCAAGAGAAGGAATAGGTTATATATCGTTATTTAAAATATATCGTTATTTTATTTATTAGTGGGTAGTATGGGTTTAGGTTTAAATCATATATAGTAAAAATATTTGATGACATTAAGTCTTAAAAGTTCTGCAATAAGGAATAATTAAATAAACTATAACAAAAAATGAAGACATTGAAGAAATTTCTAAACAAAAATGACACTCTCATTGAAGTAGTACATTCTAGAAACAGCTTGGGTAAAGTCCTATTTTTTATTTCAGAAAAACAGGGAAAATATCGTAGAAGATGAAAACAGAATGACAAAGGAAAAAAAAAACATGTTCCAAACGGAGTCCTCAATGTCGCTGCGGAACGACATGAAAATGGATACGTCATCGGCGTACGTGGAAATCCTGACTCGAGCCCTTCCGGGCAAACCGATTCCGCGTAGGTCCGGACTGTCCCGAAGCCAAGGCGTAAAGAAGGAACAGCAGCGCACAACCTTGACGAATCGGCCGTGACAGCGCAAAGGCGCTCGATCGCTTCCCTTTCGTCTGTACTACCGCGCGCACTGGGGAGCGATACAGTAGGCTAATCCACTTGCAGAAGTCGTGTTGAAATTCGGTGTTACTGATGGTCGACCCTGTCGAACGCCTTGGACTGATCCAAATTGATGAGCGCAGCTTCATCTCCGTCCTCTAGGATCGGTCTGATCAGATGTAAGTTGCTTTGAATTGTTCGACCCTTCACAGTACGTCTGCTCCGGTCCCACCAGAATTTCGGCAACTGACTGCAAACGCTCCGTCAGGATCTTAGCCAAAATTTTTAACTCTGTGTTTAGCATTGTTATGGGCCTGTAATCGTCTAAATATAGACCAACGTGCTTGTCCTTTTTCAAAGCGTGATCACACCCCTGTAGATCAATACTTACAAAAATTATTACAAAATCATCCCTCCTCAAATTTATAGACAAATCGAACAAATTCCTAGCCAATAAGATAGACCACTTCTCGGTCTCATCCGCCATATTTTTGTTGTTTCTTGTCTTGAAATCAGAACGCTGCGGTTATTTATCTGTGTAACTTAAGTGTGTTAACACCATTCTTAGTTCATTAAAAGTTTACCCCACTATTGTTGCTTTGCCTACGTTTGTCTTGCATATATATTGTTTGCTTAGTATTATTTTTTCCCTGTTGTTTTTTTTTCTATTGTTAGTGTTTATTGGAAACTTTATCAATTCTGTCTGTTAGGCATTTCTACTAATTACATTTAGCCATAACCAATTAGATCACGTAAACATATTTGATAAGAAACGAAACAAAGATCTATTTGAAGTACTTGGAAAACTTTATTTATTTGAGAAAGATATTAGAATAATCTAGAACATTTATTGAAAACAAACAGCCTGCATGCGGATAGAAAACGGGTGAGGTAAGTATACAAAAACAGAGAAACGTGTAAGATATGTATGTATCTTATCAGTGAATTTATTTTACAGTGAGATGATCGTAAGAGAACTGGAAGACCAGTCAGGATTCATTATCTGTGAATACAATCTGGCGCAGAGGGAAATAGCGAATAATCTACCTAACGAGTTTATGCAAATGGACGAGAGAAAAGGGACTGGTAGGGATGATAAGATATTGCTTAAACCTACAAATATCAGGATTTCGCGGAGTGCCATAATCACACAGTTTCTGGAGAATATAAAAAAGAAAGAAATACTAATCAAGTTATGAAGTTATTCTCTCATTTGAAAAAATGGGAAAGAGAAAATGAAATTTTAGACAATAATGAATAATGAATATTAGAATTCGAAATAAAAGAAAAAGGATATTTAGTGTCTGTCTCTTGCTGTTATCAATTGTGACAAACGTCGCGATTTCAATTAATAAATGTCAGATTTAGTTTTTCCATTTTTAATAATTAAAGGAGTTTTACAATATTTTAATTATTTGTAATGAAAATCACAGACAATATCATTTCGATGATATTTAACTGCAACAATGCAGTTTTAACTTTTTAACGAATGTCTGTTTGAATCAAAAGATAATTCATTAACCGAATACAGATTTAATGAATGAGTGAAAAAATCGTAATTTGTTTTAGAAAGAATATTTTTAATTACCGGGAATGACAACGTGATTTTTTTGTAAACCTTGAGTTGGTTTCAATAAGAAAAATATTGTAACTATATTGTAAAAGAAGTTAATTTTCTCCTTGTACTTTTGGCAGTTTCTTTTAATTTCGAGAACTTTCTTTTTATCAATTTCCTATCCATTTAACTGTTTCGCAAAATCCTGCTTTCTCTATCTGAAAGCAAAACAAGAATCGAACCTGCAGATTTAGTTCGGTAAAGAAAATGTGGTTGTAACAGTGACAGAAGGTTATCCAAGACAATTTTGCTTTGGGGATAAAAGGAAAAACAAAATAATCCAATAACAAACCTAAAAGAAAAACATAATGGCAAAGAAAATTCATTGCTTTTAGCTTAAATGGAGATTTTATTTTATTTTTTATTTTTTCAAATTAAGGGAAGCGAATATTTCGATAGAATATCTTCAAAAGACAAAAGTAAAACGCAAAGAAATTCCAGATTGGTAAAATCTCACGAGAAAAGAAGATTTTTTGAAATAAGAATAAAGAATGCCTCACTTTGTCAAATTTTAATTGATAAAACTAGCAGTGTATGAACTCCTTTATTCATTTTGAATATGTAATCCTACATTTTTTCCATGAATCCTATTTTGATAAGATATCTTATTACCTGATTTACGGTAAGGAAACGATAAAGATAACACCCACAAAATAATTAATTCGCCGAAAAAACAGCATAGCATGATGAAAAAAGTCTCCAAACTTAATAAAAGCAAAGTTTTATCGTGAAATAGTTTATGTTATTAATAAGAGGAAAGGCCACAGTATTTTTTAATTATTTTTTTAATTTTTTTATTCCTTTCTAGCACGTTTGAATTTTTTTTTTATTGAAAATCTTTTTTTTTTTATGTCAGCGGTCGCATAATATTTTAGTATTAGTTTTTTAGCGCTTTTTTCAGTCGAAAAACACATTAATTTGAAAATTCTTGCAAAAATTAAATAGTTGTCGGATTTTAATGAAACTTTCTGAACTTATTTAAAAATTAATGAAATTATTTTAGAAATGTTTGTTTTTTAGAAAGTCATGGTAAAAATATTTTTTTACATCTTACTTAATTTTATGAAATCTTGAAAACTCGAATATGCGCATCTCTGTAAATTTTTAATTAAATGCAGAAGACTTTGAAGAATATAAATCATCGATTTTTTTTTGTAAATCGAGGAGCGTTTCTACCAAAACTTTAGCTCTGAATTTTAAAATACAAAACTAAGACATTATTTAATTAAAAATGCTTTTAATGTTTTTTATGAATAATATACATTAAGGACATTTTTGTCTGAAGCCAAAATATTTTTTTGATGAAAAATGTACTTTTACAAAAATTGTTTTCGTCTTTTTCAATTTTAAATACAAAATGTGATAAAGTTGTTAAATATTTTAAAATTAAGGACATTTTTGTCTGAAGCCAAAATATTTTTTTGATGAAAAATGTACTTTTACAAAAATTGTTTTCGTCTTTTTCAATTTTAAATACAAAATGTGATAAAGTTAAATATTTTAAAATTAGGTTTGAATATGCGCATCTCTGGAAATAATGTCCCGTGTTTTAAGAGTTGTTTCTCCTGATAGCGAGGATCCGGCCTCATGAATTGCGTTGATTTCGTATCAAATTCTCTGACTGACATCATTGTCACATTTTCAAAATTTTTAATTTTCTTTTTTTTTTTTTTTTTTTACATATTTCACTAAATATTGTTTTCATTTTTTAGATATAATCAATTTTTTCTTTTTCGGTGGGAGCAATTATTTTTTAGATTCAATTTTAAGGACGGAAACAGTGCAGATTTTGGAAATATCTTTGTTAAAAAAAGTACCTAAGTATATTTTTAAAATTCCAATAAAATATTAGACTTTTGAAAGTATTTAATTTTTAAGAATTACTTTATAGTTAAATAAACTGGTTCACTTAAAATTCGAAAATACTGTCACTTCTGCCCTTCTGTCCGATAAATTGCCCTGACGTTAGTTGTCGATACATTGACGTTAATGTCAATCCACACCTCCAAAACCAATCACCACGGTTAGACATGCTTCTCTTGTTTTCAACTAATTTTTTTCTGTTAAAAATTTACTTGTTTCAGATTACATTAAATATACTTTAAATTTTCTTCTTTCTTTTCTTTTTATGTGCCGTGTCCTTTCAGGACGTAGGCGATCATGACTCTCCACTTCCCCTGTTCTTTGTGGCTCTCAATAAGTTTCGTCTTTCTGCTACCTCCCCCAGACCACGTTCTGTCATCCACTTGCCGCCGGATATGTCATGCGTTTCTTTCCCTTGTCTCTCTTTCCTTCTATTCGACCTGTGAGCATCAGATTTTCCAGGCCCTCCTTTCTCATTACGTGTCCCAGAAACTTCAGCTGCCTCTTCCTGATGTTAAGTATAAGCTTCTTACTTGTTTGTATCCTCAAATTTTTCTAAAATAACTTTTGAAAAAAGTATAATTGAATTTGACAAGATTTTTAAACGGAGAATTTCACTTTTGTTTATAAAATTCTCAAAAACGGCTGATGCGATTGATTTTATGTAAATTTTGATTACTTAAAAAAAAGATTTTTAACTAAAATTTCGGACATGCTAGAAAGGATTAAAAAAAATAAAAAATATTCAAAAAATACTTTGGTCTTTCCTTTTAATAATAACATAAACATTTAGACGATAAAAATTGTTTAATCAAGTTTGGGGCCTTTTTTCATCAGTGTATGCTCTTTTTTAGCGAAGTATTGAATATAGCTAATAATAATGAATCGTAAACTTAGGTTTAAGAACGAGGATCATTGGTTGTTGGTTTTTAATTCCTAATTAAACTTATTGCAAGTTTCTATCTTCCAATATTTATTAAATATATATAATTTTAAAATTCCATTTTTCTCCTAAATTCTATCGCATTTGCATTTTCCGTTTTAATGGAGATTTTATAATAAATAAAATCAATTCCTAGATGATTCTGAACATAGACGACTTGAATTCAAATACATAAATCCAAAGTAAACAGAGATAAATGCAGTTTCTAAGTCCGAAATTTTATTCATAGTAGGTAGCAGATGTCTTTAAAATGTATACAGATTAATTTTGGCACACGGATACAATTATAGAGCACCGAGACAGGAAGAATGAAAGCTGCATGCGTGAATCATGAATCAGCTCGTCATGGCGAGAAATGTTGTGATATTCGATGTTTTTTGGATTGATAAATCTTTTCAAAATGCTAGGAAAAGCGTGCAATGTTGCTTGCACATGCTGCACATTTACAGTTTTTATAGTTAAATATTTTAATGAGTCAAGTAGCGTAAGTTATAAAATATTTTTAGGTTTCATAAACTTTAGGAATGTAAATTATCACTGCTATCAAGCGCGTTGTGT
Organism: Acanthosepion esculentum; assembly: GCA_964036315.1. Classification (NCBI taxonomy): domain Eukaryota; kingdom Metazoa; phylum Mollusca; class Cephalopoda; order Sepiida; family Sepiidae; genus Acanthosepion; species Acanthosepion esculentum. The sequence continues at coordinate 87,477,725 of OZ038498.1, forward strand.
CGATAAATGTCTGTGTGTATGAATTGAAACAAGAAAATAAAACAAGGAAATAAAGTCCAACAGCTGGAGTCGATAGGAAAACACATTCTTACTGCGGAAGGAAATGCATTAATGGTTACAACTAGCTTTAATTGCTAATTTAAACATTATTTAGTCAGATGTAGAGAAGAGAAAATTAAATATTGATGCAATATATTCAACATATAACTACAAGTTTAATTGCAAATATAGTTATATTCCCGTATAACTAGTTTGTAACAATGATTTTATGTTGATTAGCTTCAAAGTTCGATTTAATCAAGTCCTATCACTCTGCATATTTTATACGCAAATGCCCACTGCAACCAGAAAAGTTGGATAACGGATTGAATGCGAAAGAACATAAATAAATAGGATATCTCAAATATTTCTCGCTAGCAAAAGCAGCAAGCAAAACATCACCAGGAAGAAATACTGAAGATCTTGAACAAATGAAAACAATGCTTCATGCGTTATCGCAATGCTTATCAACTTCAAAAATACTACAAGCAAACATTAATTCTTCATCAACTTCACATTGAGTGCGTTTTCAAGTTCATTCTAATACTTTTATGGAATTTTAAAAGACTTTAAAAAACAAAATTGTAAGTAGATATCTTATGTCATTATTTTAAAATTGAATATTTTATAACGATGAAAAAATATTGAAGTAACGACAAAATTCCGTTTAAAATAGTGCAATTACATAATAGATTAAAATCATTATTTTAAATAAACGTCTGTTCATAGAGGCATTCATACTGCTATAAAAATTATTTTTAATTTGTATTTGCTTTTTTTAAAGAAAAAGATACATTTTCAGTAAGTTAAGAAAGTGTCGTGAATGGCCAACAAACATTAAGTGCATTTTAGTGACCATTCCTAAATTTAGATCTTGAAGTCAGAAAAGCACGCGTCTATATAGGACTTTCATTAACTTTGGTCAGTTTGGAGTCGGTGTAACATCAGAAAAAGATAGTTGAAATTTTTAGGACACATAATCAGGAAAGAGGACTTGGAAAATTTCACACTCACAAGGCATATTTAAGGTAAAAGGGACATAAGAAAACACCACATAAGCTACGTAACGAGTTTGTGTAAATGATTGACAGAGCAGGGCTTATGAGAAAGCAAACTTTACTAAAGTCTACAAAGGACAGAAAGTTTCGGAGGGCTATTATCGGCAACATTCCGAAGGGACACGGCACATAGTCTAGCCACTAAGTTAAATCTATAGGTGGCAAACCTCTTCATTCTACTTACGTCTTGGTCAGTTTACTCACTCCTTGTTTCATTCGCTTTCTATTCCACTCGACTGAAATTTACTTAAATCTTCTTCCTTTATCTCTGCATTTGTTACCACCCCTCGTTTTACCCCTCTATGAAAGCACGTCATATTGTTTAATAGCGATCATAATAATGCCACGTCATATTGTTTAATAGCGACCATAATAAATGCCACGTCATATTGTTTAATAGCGATCATAATAAATGCCACGTCATATTGTTTAATAGCGATCATAATAAATTCCACGTCATATTGTTTAATAGCGATCATAATAAATGCCACGTCATATTGTTTAATAGCGATCATAATAAATTCTTTTCCCGTCACTCTCACCCCTCTCTATATTTGATATCTTTCCTTTTCCTCGTTGTGTATAAACAGACAACAGGCACAAAATCTTTCAATTGGTCTAAGACATCTTTATATAGGAAGATATAGGAAGATGGTGGAACAAACTAGATATCGAAAATTTTCCAACATGAAAAAGTTAAACAGCCTATAAAAGTTGCAAATCCTTATTACTGAACAATATACAGCTGAATAACTCACTGTTTTGATATCAAATACGTACAAAAATATTCCCTTGAAATAAAATATTTTAATCTTGAATCAAAATGATATAATGTGTATAAATGTCGACGTGACATTTCTATGCATCAACTTCAATTCAACCCAGGAATGTAAGAACATTATATTTGTCATTTCACTCCATTTTTCAAACTGGGCAATATTTTCCAAACAAATAAATCAGCCAACAATAAATTTGAATTTTTATTTCCTGTTATAAGAGACGACAAGGGTAAAAATTAAAATCTTTTAATATTTGTTAATTCTAAAACACGACCAGAAATGTTTCCGCATATCTAATGAATAAAAATAAGTTGGATGCATGAAAAGCTGAAAAGCCATGTGCGGCTAATGGCATGTAATCTTCTTTGTGGCGGACTTCACCACATTGATTTAACTTTAGATCAGGAAACAAAACTAACTTGAAAAAGGATAAGCAAAAGACATCATTACACATAAAATATGTATTTAATAAGATGTACAAGGATGTGAAAGAAGGCATGCATTGAATAGGAAAAAAGGTTGAATAAAACAAGAGTTGTCTCTCTTTAATTATTATTTTGTATTCCAAAGTTCACTGAAAGAAAATTTGTGATAGTTTCTTGTAATAAATGTTCTCAACAATTTTGCTGTGTAAGAAAAGATTATGCGAGTGTAAGGAATGTTCAGAATGTGGGTGGTGGTGTGAGTGAGAAGATTGGCGCCTAGTTTCAGCTGTCATGGATTCGTTTGGCAGCTGGAATCTCACTAATTATCTAAGAATATTTCTTGCTTATTTAGGTGACCATAGGCTGCGAATCGCTGCGCGGGAAGAGTTATTTTTCACGTGCAGGCAATCTGATTGGTTGACATTGACCAATCAGCGAGCGAGTTTTGGGGAGACTCAAGAAAGCTTCTGGGATCTGTTTCTTCCAAAAGTGTACAAAATTAACTACATGAAAATAGAGCGATTACAAAATTGTCGCATTGCTGCGATTTGTAAATTGTCTACAATAACGTAATGGTGATTTATTAACCAATGCATGCTTGTCGTTGTATGTGATTTGTATTTTAATATTTTAATTTTAATGATCATATCGCCTCTAACATATGCGAGTACATATATAACTGACTAGCAGGCCTCGCCCGCTCACGATCGTTTCACAAAGTAAGATATATTCACTACCTGAAATCTTTGAAACAAAAATTTTAAATGAACATTTCATTCATAAATTGGCTTGTTATGATTAAGGACAGTTTTACAAATAGATGCAACTTCTTGAATGCCAAATAAACACTTTCCTGCACTATATAAGACGATATTCCTAAACGGAACTATTTTTTATATGAAAATCAAAACAATACTAGAATAAAAGGACAGTTAATGAAATAAACATTTAAAAAAATTAATATGCAAATTAGTTAAACCTAAAGAGTGACATTGCCTAGAAATCGATAATATATAATACAGATATTGAGCATTGAATGCGTAAATTACTATTAAGTAATTTGCGCATTATTTATCATCTCTCAGTTGCGTCTCTGTCCTTGGACAGAGTGCGCTCAGGGGCTTCTCTTTCAAAGGACAGAGGGGCAACTGAGAAAATAATACTGAGAAATGCCCAGTCCTGGAGAACAGCTTCTCGAGGCCGCGCCCTCCCATTGTACAAGAGGGAGGGATCGGTGCTCGCACCGAGGCCAGCGCAACCGACGGTTACGGGGCCTGTGGGCAATTTTTGTCCCCGCCCGGGTGCACACGCTCGGAACCCAACTTTAAAAAGACTTTGTGTCACATCTCATTCTCGTGGGGGAATGTGTAAACACTGCATAAATTCCTATAAAGTAATTTGTACGTATTATTTATCATCTCTCAGTTGCGTCTCTGTCCTTGGATAGACTTCGCTCAGGTTTTTCTCTATCAAAGGACAGAGGGGCAACTGAGAAAATTATACTGAGAGGTTCCCAGGCCTGGGGAACACCTGCCCGAGGCCACGCCCTCCCATTGCACAAGAGGGAGAGATCGGTCCTTACACCGAGGCCAAAGCAACCGACGGTTGCGTGGGGTGTGGGCAATTTTTGTACCTGCCGGGGTGCACATGCTCGGGGCCCTACTTTGAAAAGACCTTGTGTCACATCTCATTCTCGTGGCGGAATGAGTAAACACTGCATAAATTACTATAAAGTAGAGCTGTACTTTTTAATCCAATTAAGCGTTTATTCATATAGATTCCGTACTATAGGTTTTACGTAGCTATTATTTTTCTCTAACTCTTCAAATGTTGAATGTATAACTAATTCTAATTTCTATTTTCCCATCTTTACACTATATTAATTTTATCTTATAAAGTGACCCTTGTTCTGTCACCGATGAAATCAAAATAATTGTTTGTATAAGGATCTACGTACGTCAAGTCGTCTTTAAATTAAGTAGCAGCAGAATAATTATCTTTGAACTTTTAAAAGATAAGCTTAAACATTAATTCAATACCTAAATACAGCGATCCATTCTGAGTTCTTTCCTAGTTTATTGATGCCTATCGCATCTACTCCTCCCTAGCTATTGTGATGATGGCCAAACCAAGAGTCCTCCTCAGAAGCTATGTCTCCCGATAAAGCGGCTTTTAAGCTAGTTTATAATAAAAACTTGCACTGCAATTTTGGGTACCACAGGAAAATAAGAGTTACCACTCTTGAACCATGAAAGCAACGATAATGGCTAGTATAATATATTAATATATATTAATAACCTCGCATAATCTGGCAACACTGAATCTGAGATCAACGAAAATCGTTCCCTGTGCCTAACTTTTCTAGGGCTTTTGAATGAGCTATTAATCATTGAAATCGGACCAGTGGGAGTGGAGGAGTTGCTTGGACACATACGCACAAACACACATACACTGTATTTTATATATAAGATAAATGATGAAATCAGTTTCATTCATAAACAAATATTCGTTTTCATATGAATTAGAAAATTGACATATCTTAAATATATTTTAAGTTTAATGATTAAGTCGCTACTATACACAAGTGATGAATTCGATCTTATTCATGAAGAAATTTGGTGGGAGTAGGATAGGACAATTTAAATAAAACGGTGTGGAGTGAGATACGACCAAGCAAGAAAAATACCAATTGTCAGAGGAAATTGAAATGTTTAAGGAGACGTCATGAAGCAACACTCTTGCCATTGTCATCCTACAGGTTATCACATTAGGTAAGAAGAGACAGAATGAAAAATGGGTTTCAACGTCGGTGAGTGAACTGGAAGATCCTTCACAGAAACAGACATTGGCATTCAACCAAAACATATGAGGGTGCCCAGCTGCGCAGTTACCTTATAAAACACATTCGGTCATGGACTGATGATATAAACAAATTTATCTGTATCAATTTCACATTGAAATTGTGAGCCCTGAGAGATGTTGTTGTTATTTTTTTATTTTTTATTTTATTTATTTTTAATCTTATTTTTATTTATTTATTTTTGTATATAGGGAAAATCCTTGCAAAAGGAATGTTTGAGTGCCCTTATTTTCTGAATGGCTTTTTACCGGATATCTATTGAATTGTCATTTTAAATATCGCTTGCAGTATACAATCTAAATATCTAACCGAATGCTTAGACAACTGACATACATAGAGGAATGTTTTCATGCCCTTATTTTCTGAATAATTTTTTCCTCGATAAACATTTCTTGAATTGTAATATTTCAATATCGTCTGTTACATACAATCTAAATACTAACCGAATGTTTCGCCAATTTACATACAGGAAAGACTGTTTTCATGCCTTATTTTCTGAATGACTATTTAGTGGATAAATATTCTTCAATCGTAACTTCTGAATATCGTCTGTAGCATACAATCTAAACATCTAACCGCATACTTACTCAACTTACATACAAGGAGCGCTCTTTATTTCTGGATGACTATTTACCAGATAAACCTTTTTAGTTTTTGAGAAGAAAAACTTTAATCTATATAAAGTAAAATGAACAAATTAGGCAGTAGTTTACAGATTGGGATTCATTTCGCAATTTTCTACGCGATGCCTCTTGGGGTGAAATCTTTGATATTCCAATTGAAAATTGTGCCTCTGAGATTGCTTCTTTATCGATGCTTTTGTATCATTTCGGAAATACCAAATAAAACTATAACCTTCTCTTTATAGTAAAAGGTGAAAGATTTATCCACAATCTCTTTTCCTTGGCTTACACCTGCCTGTTGAGCCGCTATAGCCCACATGAATCTATTTTTCCAGCTATACCAATGTGATAGCACTGATCGGAACAGACACTTCTTTGTGACCGCTCGTAATAATTACAATGAGGCTAAGTCGTTGTTTGCTGACCATGAGGCACTGTATAGCCTCTAACAAGTTTTGTTCTCGTGACTATTGGCGGCTTCCTAAGTAAGTGTAAGGGTAAAAGTCCTAAATCCTTCCTCAATCAATTTGAAGTGTTAGCATCCTCTGTTGATAACGCAGAATGCTTTCCTGGTAATTTCTCTTCTTTACGTGATTTTGCGCTTATAAATGAATCTCTCCTGGGTGGTATGCATATAACTCCGTCCATTGTGTCCGCCATTATCGCCAAACTTGATCCTAAAAAAGAGCATGCTGAGTCGAATGTATCCCTGCAACTAGCCTTATGAAATATGCCCATGAACTGATCCATGTTCTCTCGATGCTCTACAATAGATGCCTTGTCGTTTCTTGCTTTCCAGCTTGCTGTAAATCCTCTCCTTCAGTCCCGGCTTTTAAGAACTATCGCCTTTTAACTTTTTTGGCAAACTAGTAGATATCTAATCAACGCGCAACTTATTAATCATCTCACCCCGCGGCTTTTTTCTTTCAGACAAACAAAATGGCTTTCACTTCTCTAGGTCACTTGCCGATGTGTTGAAGGTTACTGCTGAAAGAGTTTGTCAAGAGTGACGAAGATTGGGCTGTTGCCTTAGATACCTCAAAGGCGTTCGACAGGTTTTGGTATGCTCGTCTTCTTAACAGGTTGAAGGGATTTGGTATTTCTTCACGGAATTTTTATTTGATTCAATCTTTCTTATCAAATAGCATAATGAAAGCTGTCTCGAACAGCCACACTTCCAGATCTTCTTTTTGTAGTAATGCCGGTCTCCCCCAGTTCCCGACTGGGGGAAACCAGCTGATGACACAAGTATTTACTCCGGTTTTAATAGTGAGTCTGATAGATTTGACTGTCAAATTGTCAGCTGATTTTAAAAAAATGATCTTCAATCCGTTGTTAACTGGGATATCCCATGTTTTCTTAATTTTAACACGAAATGCTTGCTTTTAATCATCTTAAAGAAGATTTTTGCCTTCCATCAGCATGGCTGATGCTAACCGCCAAGTGAGCAACTCATTGCGTCTTCTCCGTCTAACGTTTTCCACTGACATGAAGTAGAATGATTACATTGAATCAATTGCGATGCCTGATTGCTAGACAATTTGGTTCCCTATGTTGAGCTAAGCAATCTTTCTAATTGATAAGTCTACCATTATTTTGCATTGAGTATTGCTGCTACATCTGGTCTTGTGCTTCTGCTATATATCTAGAGATTCTTGAAAGAATCTGCCATTTTCTGACCTGGTATCTCGGCTTCAGTTACTTTCCCAACGTCATAACGTAGCTTCCCTGTAATTTTTTATAAATATTTTCATGGTAACTGTTCCGATGAGCTTTCCTGTTTGGTACCTTATCTTCATGAATTTAAGCGCGATACTAGATTGGCAGTTCGGTCTCATCGTTGTTAGACGTAACCGTAAGTTCTGCGCTAATAGTTTTTTTCTCCGAAACTTCTCGACTGTGGAACTCTCTTCCGATTTCTTGCTTTCCTCTCAACTACGATCTTCAAAAATGTAATGCAACGTCAGTCGTCTGTCTCCCTAAAACCTGTTCTTTTGTTGTCGCCTCTCTCAGTTTATTTTACCTTCATTAACTCCTTGTGTCTTAGTGGATTTTATCACCGTGCATGGTGTGGAACTGATTAAAAAAAGAGAGATGCAAATTATAACGGATACATTATAAGAACATATTCAATTAATTAACCAGTTTCAGACAAAGTAAAAACATCTTTTTATTGGAAATTATTATTTTGTATTGTAAAGTGATACGATACCCCTACTGAGTGGTTACTAACTTAAAAACAAAATTCAATTAACTTATAATATATGGAGAAAGATAAAATATGCATAAATTTAAAGCATATATCAAATTATTAATTTGCAAAGTTTCAGCTTTTAAGCATGTATAGTTATTAAGTTAGAAGACATCGGCGTGGAACAACATTGCATTTTCATGTACCTGCTGTGCAAGAGAGCTGCTATGTGGCAGAAGACATCAAAGCCTACCAGAGAAACGGTAAAAAGACGTCATCAAAATAATTTCCTCCGGTGCAAAATAACACCAACAGAATTTGAGAAATATTCTGCCGACCGATCGCGTTGACGTGACATTGTCATCTACCCGAATGCTTAGTCCAGTTAAAAGAATAGTTGTATGACTTATTAGCCATATCTTGTACTCACGGAGGACTTATATTGGTCAACTCTTTTTCAAGAATTGTCGGTATCCTTTAGTATTTAATTGTTAGGATTTGGCTCGAGGTTTTTATCTCTGTGTTTCTTTATGAGATATGGTTGAAGAACTCTTTGTGGAGCTGCTCTGTATTGGGTGGAATGAACGTTGGAAAATACACAGTTTTTATTACGCTGAAGTCCAAAATACTTTAAAGGAAATCTTCGTCCATCTGGACGCTTGATGCAGTGATATATCATACACTGTCATGGGGCGTTGTGTCTGTGTGTTCGTTCATTCATAAATTCTATGCTTGCCACAGTAGCAGTAGCAGCAACTAGGGACAACGTCTCTTAACAGCTGAACTGGAACTAACTTTTTGTGTTCAACTACCGAAGATTCCACCGGATTTATAAAATTGGTGAACTTCCGATTTAATAACAATAATTCATTTAACTTTCTCTACAGAACTTTCTTTGTCCATAACCATATGCTCATTATCTGCCATGTATATAAAAAAAAAACACCTAATGTAAATTGACTGATAGTAATAAAAGTAAAATACGGTTCCAACTTCCAAAGTCCAAACTTATCAACAAACCTTTACTAATAATGACTAATTATGTTAAAATGGAAGTGGATAAAATTCAGTTGGACTGAAATTTATTTAATCTTAATAAGTTTATCCAGGATTCAATCCTCACTGGCATTGTTCCTGGATTTCATTTATTATAAGTTCTATATTCATGTTTGAATCGTTCTTTTTTATGTTTAATCGACCTAAATGCTTCCGTCAACCATCTTTTACTTTATTCCCTGCCTCAAGCCTTCCACAGGTGTTTCCATGAATTAATAGGGGTGATGCCCTGTTCTTATGCGTCCTGATATTCTTATCCATCAAATGTATAAATACTTTACTTTGTCTATCCAGTCCCAGAACTAACTATCTATCAAGCTAACATTTCAAATTTTCATCCGTAACATTACCGAAACCTTATTGTGGATGCAGCACGAATAAATTAGAAGAGAACAGATCAATTTTATATTCCATTATGGCATCAGTTATTTAAAATAATTGTTCCGCAAAGTTTTACCACATTCTACACGGTGAGTATCAAATATGTTAACGTTAAGTCGTAGGAAGTAGAAAAAAGGAAAATTATTTTAAAAGTGTCAGAACTAAGCTGTAACTGCTGTAAAATCTTTTAGGCCACTTACTGTGATAGCCACGAAGAAGTATAAGAACACCTCATTGGGTTGTCTTTATTTGCTCCCTGTTCATGTTGACTCAACATAATTCAGGAAAGCCTTGACACTAAAAAGAGACTGACTTTCAAAACGGTCCAATATAACGTTTTGTGGTATTCGAATCACTATCGGTCCAGATAAAAAGCACCAGGTTGACAACTGTGAAAAACAACCCAAATTTTACACTAGAATGTGAGTAACTAGTATGAAGTATGTTATAGACAAGCGTATGGTTGCAAGACAGAAATACGACAACAGCAGAAATAGATTTACGTGATTTATTTCAATAGGAACGTGTGGTTTTGGGACAGCTACCTTGTGGTATAGTTCATAATCCGGCTGCCGATCTCATAGTAGTTCCCACTGGTTGGCGTGGCGTTCCTCCTGCTGACTGCTGATGACTTCTGCTGACTGCCCAGACTGATCGTGACAGATCTCTTCCCCAGCCTCCCGTTGACTGCCTTGTACTTCCCCGTGTGACCCTTTTTATGGCGTTTTTTATGGCTTAACGGGCTCGAAAAATGAAGCGAGTATAATTAGGAGGGAAGCATTTTTATTGGTCGAAAAATAGAAGCACTTTGAAATATTATTTTATTTTTCGACCGGAACTTGTGCGTCGGGCCTATGCGTAAACGACGATAATGGTCATTTTGTGACGGGGCTTTGTCCCGTTCACATCCGACTCTCGCTCTTGAGTATGTTAGTTTATTTGCCTGCAAATCAGCCGAGATATGTCTTATTTTATTTCATTACAAGTACGTCGTAGATTGACCCCACTGCAGGAATTAGGTCCTTCTGGAGATCCGTCAAGACATTTTTTTTTCATCTTTTGCATTCATTCTGTCAAATCTGGAAAAGATGTATTCAGAGATATAAGCTACATATGGTGTTAATGGAGTATTAACTTGTGTATCTCATAAAACTTTTTCACGGATGGAGGAGGGATTTTACAACCATAAAATGGAGCAGTGTTTCCATTCATTAGTCATTAATAGTAATTTCAATCAGATAGCTTATAGAATACCAGGGAAGGAAACATGTGATAGTGAGTCTGGTAAAATAGTAAAGAAATGGTTGTATCAGAAATTACCATGAATCCTAATGTGACTATCAAGTGAAAAGTTAACTTGTACAGATTCCTTATTCAGATCAGCCTAATAGCAAATAGAGTTAAGAGACGTTTAAAATCTAGGGAGACATTTTCTTTCCTGATATCCAGACAGGAGAGGAGAGGAATTGGTCACTGTAGTCTTCTTTTATACATCATGAGATTCACCCCCCCCTGCTCTTCTGCCTCATAATACGGGTATTTGATTTGTTTATTTTGCTTCAAAATGTATATTTTTCTCATTTTCTTTTATCTTCATTAAGTCCTTTAGTCGTAAATTAGCCAAACAGTTTGCTATCTTGAAACGACGTGTTCTTATGTCGTCCATAACGCCTTTTTTTTTTTTAAATAAATATTAGTTCCTTTGGTAAATAAATTATTTTCTTTCTCTTGAAAAAATGTTCCTTAGAGTTGGACTGCCTTGGAAACTGAAAATATCAGTTATTTTGCTACAGACATATTTTAATATTTATACTTAAACATGCAATGAAGCATTTAAGGCCACTCTTTCATAATAATCTAATTGCTGTTGATATTGCGTGTTCGATTACCAGCTTTCTTTAGTTCTAAGTTCTATGTACACGACTGTATGTTTTCAAACAATTCAATTTGTATAAACGAGTTGTTTTATCTAACATTAATCGTTCAGAATTTATAACGATATTAATAATTGTTAAAAGAAAATAGAGGCTCACTACAAGTTATGGACGCTCCATCCCACTTGCAAACACACCTAGAAGAAGGAAAACAAATTATTTTATTCTCTAAACTAAATAATATTTATTATATCTACTGATTTTTATCGGGTGTCTCCTTTCTTGCCTACAAAGTTTCCAGAAATGAATGCACAAATATTCCAATTGATTTTTTTTAGCTGACTCCATTAACAATTTCGCAAATGCCAACCTTAAACAATCAAAGAAAGTATTAAAAACAGAATTCTGTATGAATATTGAGATATACTTATTTGATTTGATCATTAAAGTAAGATTATAGATATTGCTTGAATTGATTTTTCATTAATTTAGTTATGTAAATGAAATGTTTCGATTATCTCTGTAATCTTATAAAATTTTATTTATGAAAAAAAAAAGATTCATGTGGGTGATTAATATGTTTGTGAACGTTCCGTGGGCGCCTGCCTCTACAGATTTCATGTTTTCGTGATTCCCCATTCAGATCAGTCCTCTTCTTTATAGAGTGTAATTATTAATGAGCCGAGTTTACTAAAAACGCAAATAACAATAACTGAAACTGATGTAAATGGCACTGTTGATATGAATGGCTGTCTCGTAAAAATAATTAATAATAAATCATACAGATCGCAGCTTTAAACAATTTTCAGATTATTAGCCTGACGTCGAGATCTCTTTAATTTGAAAACATGACCATATAAACAGCAGCAATTTTCTATGACGTTTTTACTGCCAACAACTTTCAGGAAGTATTCACAATATCATTTTAAACTAATAACATTTATTTAAGCCGAGTTCAAATGACAATATTTAGGAACAGGACAGGAAATTTAGTATTTATTTCCACTCGTTCTTACCACGCAGCTTCCCTTTTTCTCTCTCGCTTTCTCTTCAATATCTTTATCATCCTTTTCTCTTTCTATTACAATCTCACTTTTTCTCTCGCTCATTTTCTTAAATATTTTCATTTTCTTTTCTTCTCTCACTCATTCATCTCATCTTTCTTCTTATTTTTTACCGCTCTTTTTCTTTCACGCACGCCTCCTCTACCCGCATTTATGTTTTAATTTCTTCTTTCTTTTTCTCTTTCTCTTTCTCTTTCACGTACACCTCCTCTACCCGCATTTATGTTTTAATTTCTTCTTTCTTTTTCTCTTTCTCTTTCTCTTTCACGTACGCCTCCTCTACCCGCATTTATGTTTTAATTTCTTCTTTCTTTTTCTCTTTCTCTTTCTCTTTCACGTACGCCTCCTCTACCCGCATTTATGTTTTAATTTCTTCTTTCTTTTTCTCTTTCTCTTTCTCTTTCACGCACACCTCCTCTACCCGCATTTATGTTTTAATTTCTTCTTTCTTTTTCTCTTACTCTTTCTCTTTCACGTACACCTCCTCTACCCGCATTTATGTTTTAATTTCTTCTTTCTTTTTCTCTTTCTCTTTCACGTACACCTCCTCTACCCGCATTTATGTTTTAATTTCTTCTTTCTTTTTCTCTTTCTCTTTCTCTTTCACGTACGCCTCCTCTACCCGCATTTATGTTTTAATTTCTTCTTTCTTTTTCTCTTTCTCTTTCTCTTTCACGTACACCTCCTCTACCCGCATTTATGTTTTAATTTCTTCTTTCTTTTTCTCTTTCTCTTTCACGTACACCTCCTCTACCCGCATTTATGTTTTAATTTCTTCTTTCTTTTTCTCTTTCTCTTTCTCTTTCACGTACGCCTCCTCTACCCGCATTTATGTTTTAATTTCTTCTTTCTTTTTCTCTTTCTCTTTCTCTTTCACGTACGCCTCCTCTACCCGCATTTATGTTTTAATTTCTTCTTTCTTTTTCTCTTTCTCTTTCTCTTTCACGTACGCCTCCTCTACCCGCATTTATGTTTTAATTTCTTCTTTCTTTTTCTCTTTCTCTTTCTCTTTCACGTACGCCTCCTCTACCCGCATTTATGTTTTAATTTCTTCTTTCTTTTTCTCTTTCTCTTTCTCTTTCACGCACACCTCCTCTACCCGCATTTATGTTTTAATTTCTTCTTTCTTTTTCTCTTTCTCTTTCTCTTCCACGTACACCTCCTCTACCCGCATTTATGTTTTAATTTCTTCTTTCTTTTTCTCTTTCTCTTTCTCTTTCACGTACACCTCCTCTACCCGCATTTATGTTTTAATTTCTTCTTTCTTTTTCTCTTTCTCTTTCTCTTTCACGTACACCTCCTCTACCCGCATTTATGTTTTAATTTCTTCTTTCTTTTTCTCTTTCTCTTTCTCTTTCACGTACGCCTCCTCTACCCGCATTTATGTTTTAATTTCTTCTTTCTTTTTCTCTTTCTCTTTCTCTTTCACGTACACCTCCTCTACCCGCATTTATGTTTTAATTTCTTCTTTCTTTTTCTCTTTCTCTTTCTCTTTCACGTACGCCTCCTCTACCCGCATTTATGTTTTAATTTCTTCTTTCTTTTTCTCTTTCTCTTTCTCTTTCACGTACACCTCCTCTACCCGCATTTATGTTTTAATTTCTTCTTTCTTTTTCTCTTTCTCTTTCTCTTTCACGTACGCCTCCTCTACCCGCATTTATGTTTTAATTTCTTCTTTCTTTTTCTCTTTCTCTTTCTCTTTCACGTACACCTCCTCTACCCGCATTTATGTTTTAATTTCTTCTTTCTTTTTCTCTTTCTCTTTCTCTTTCACGTACGCCTCCTCTACCCGCATTTATGTTTTAATTTCTTCTTTCTTTTTCTCTTTCTCTTTCTCTTTCACGCACACCTCCTCTACCCGCATTTATGTTTTAATTTCTTCTTTCTTTTTCTCTTTCTCTTTCTCTTCCACGTACACCTCCTCTACCCGCATTTATGTTTTAATTTCTTCTTTCTTTTTCTCTTTCTCTTTCTCTTTCACGTACGCCTCCTCTACCCGCATTTATGTTTTAATTTCTTCTTTCTTTTTCTCTTTCTCTTTCTCTTTCACGTACGCCTCCTCTACCCGCATTTATGTTTTAATTTCTTCTTTCTTTTTCTCTTTCTCTTTCTCTTTCACGTACACCTCCTCTACCCGCATTTATGTTTTAATTTCTTCTTTCTTTTTCTCTTTCTCTTTCTCTTTCACGTACGCCTCCTCTACCCGCATTTATGTTTTAATTTCTTCTTTCTTTTTCTCTTTCTCTTTCTCTTTCACGTACGCCTCCTCTACCCGCATTTATGTTTTAATTTCTTCTTTCTTTTTCTCTTTCTCTTTCTCTTTCACGTACACCTCCTCTACCCGCATTTATGTTTTAATTTCTTCTTTCTTTTTCTCTTTCTCTTTCTCTTTCACGTACGCCTCCTCTACCCGCATTTATGTTTTAATTTCTTCTTTCTTTTTCTCTTTCTCTTTCTCTTTCACGTACACCTCCTCTACCCGCATTTATGTTTTAATTTCTTCTTTCTTTTTCTCTTTCTCTTTCTCTTTCACGTACGCCTCCTCTACCCGCATTTATGTTTTAATTTCTTCTTTCTTTTTCTCTTTCTCTTTCTCTTTCACGCACACCTCCTCTACCCGCATTTATGTTTTAATTTCTTCTTTCTTTTTCTCTTTCTCTTTCTCTTCCACGTACACCTCCTCTACCCGCATTTATGTTTTAATTTCTTCTTTCTTTTTCTCTTTCTCTTTCTCTTTCACGCACACCTCCTCTACCCGCATTTATGTTTTAATTTCTTCTTTCTTTTTCTCTTTCTCTTTCTCTTTCACGTACACCTCCTCTACCCGCATTTATGTTTTAATTTCTTCTTTCTTTTTCTCTTTCTCTTTCACGTACACCTCCTCTACCCGCATTTATGTTTTAATTTCTTCTTTCTTTTTCTCTTTCTCTTTCTCTTTCACGTACGCCTCCTCTACCCGCATTTATGTTTTAATTTCTTCTTTCTTTTTCTCTTTCTCTTTCTCTTTCACGTACACCTCCTCTACCCGCATTTATGTTTTAATTTCTTCTTTCTTTTTCTCTTTCTCTTTCTCTTTCACGTACGCCTCCTCTACCCGCATTTATGTTTTAATTTCTTCTTTCTTTTTCTCTTTCTCTTTCTCTTTCACGTACGCCTCCTCTACCCGCATTTATGTTTTAATTTCTTCTTTCTTTTTCTCTTTCTCTTTCTCTTTCACGTACGCCTCCTCTACCCGCATTTATGTTTTAATTTCTTCTTTCTTTTTCTCTTTCTCTTTCTCTTTCACGCACACCTCCTCTACCCGCATTTATGTTTTAATTTCTTCTTTCTTTTTCTCTTTCTCTTTCTCTTTCACGTACACCTCCTCTACCCGCATTTATGTTTTAATTTCTTCTTTCTTTTTCTTTTTCTCTTTCTCTTTCACGTACGCCTCCTCTACCCGCATTTATGTTTTAATTTCTTCTTTCTTTTTCTCTTTCTCTTTCACGTACACCTCCTCTACCCGCATTTATGTTTTAATTTCTTCTTTCTTTTTCTCTTTCTCTTTCTCTTTCACGTACGCCTCCTCTACCCGCATTTATGTTTTAATTTCTTCTTTCTTTTTCTCTTTCTCTTTCTCTTTCACGTACGCCTCCTCTACCCGCATTTATGTTTTAATTTCTTCTTTCTTTTTCTCTTTCTCTTTCTCTTTCACGCACACCTCCTCTACCCGCATTTATGTTTTAATTTCTTCTTTCTTTTTCTCTTTCTCTTTCTCTTTCACGTACGCCTCCTCTACCCGCATTTATGTTTTAATTTCTTCTTTCTTTTTCTCTTTCTCTTTCTCTTTCACGCACACCTCCTCTACCCGCATTTATGTTTTAATTTCTTCTTTCTTTTTCTCTTTCTCTTTCTCTTTCACGTACACCTCCTCTACCCGCATTTATGTTTTAATTTCTTCTTTCTTTTTCTCTTTCTCTTTCACGTACACCTCCTCTACCCGCATTTATGTTTTAATTTCTTCTTTCTTTTTCTCTTTCTCTTTCTCTTTCACGTACGCCTCCTCTACCCGCATTTATGTTTTAATTTCTTCTTTCTTTTTCTCTTTCTCTTTCTCTTTCACGTACGCCTCCTCTACCCGCATTTATGTTTTAATTTCTTCTTTCTTTTTCTCTTTCTCTTTCACGTACACCTCCTCTACCCGCATTTATGTTTTAATTTCTTCTTTCTTTTTCTTTTTCTCTTTCTCTTTCTCTTTCACGTACGCCTCCTCTATCCGCATTTATGTTTTAATTTCTTCTTTCTTTTTCTCTTTCTCTTTCTCTTTCACGTACGCCTCCTCTACCCGCATTTATGTTTTAATTTCTTCTTTCTTTTTCTTTTTCTCTTTCTCTTTCTCTTTCACGTACACCTCCTCTACCCGCATTTATGTTTTAATTTCTTCTTTCTTTTTCTCTTTCTCTTTCTCTTTCTCTTTCACGTACACCTCCTCTACCCGCATTTATGTTTTAATTTCTTCTTTCTTTTTCTTTTTCTCTTTCTCTTTCTCTTTCACGTACACCTCCTCTACCCGCATTTATGTTTTAATTTCTTCTTTCTTTTTCTTTTTCTCTTTCTCTTTCTCTTTCACGTACACCTCCTCTACCCGCATTTATGTTTTAATTTCTTCTTTCTTTTTCTTTTTCTCTTTCTCTTTCTCTTTCACGTACACCTCCTCTACCCGCATTTATGTTTTAATTTCTTCTTTCTTTTTCTCTTTCTCTTTCTCTTTCTCTTTCACGTACACCTCCTCTACCCGCATTTATGTTTTAATTTCTTCTTTCTTTTTCTTTTTCTCTTTCTCTTTCTCTTTCACGTACACCTCCTCTACCCGCATTTATGTTTTAATTTCTTCTTTCTTTTTCTCTTTCTCTTTCTCTTTCTCTTTCACGTACACCTCCTCTACCCGCATTTATGTTTTAATTTCTTCTTTCTTTTTCTTTTTCTCTTTCTCTTTCTCTTTCACGTACACCTCCTCTTCCCGCATTTATGTTTTAATTTCTTCTTTCTTTTTCTCTTTCTCTTTCTCTTTCACGTACGCCTCCTCTACCCGCATTTATGTTTTAATTTCTTCTTTCTTTTTCTCTTTCTCTTTCTCTTTCACGTACACCTCCTCTACCCGCATTTATGTTTTAATTTCTTCTTTCTTTTTCTCTTTCTCTTTCACGTACGCCTCCTCTACCCGCATTTATGTTTTAATTTCTTCTTTCTTTTTCTCTTTCTCTTTCTCTTTCACGCACACCTCCTCTACCCGCATTTATGTTTTAATTTCTTCTTTCTTTTTCTCTTTCTCTTTCTCTTTCACGTACACCTCCTCTACCCGCATTTATGTTTTAATTTCTTCTTTCTTTTTCTCTTTCTCTTTCACGTACACCTCCTCTACCCGCATTTATGTTTTAATTTCTTCTTTCTTTTTCTCTTTCTCTTTCTCTTTCACGTACGCCTCCTCTACCCGCATTTATGTTTTAATTTCTTCTTTCTTTTTCTCTTTCTCTTTCTCTTTCACGTACACCTCCTCTACCCGCATTTATGTTTTAATTTCTTCTTTCTTTTTCTCTTTCTCTTTCACGTACACCTCCTCTACCCGCATTTATGTTTTAATTTCTTCTTTCTTTTTCTCTTTCTCTTTCTCTTTCACGTACGCCTCCTCTACCCGCATTTATGTTTTAATTTCTTCTTTCTTTTTCTCTTTCTCTTTCTCTTTCACGTACGCCTCCTCTACCCGCATTTATGTTTTAATTTCTTCTTTCTTTTTCTCTTTCTCTTTCACGTACACCTCCTCTACCCGCATTTATGTTTTAATTTCTTCTTTCTTTTTCTCTTTCTCTTTCACGTACACCTCCTCTACCTGCATTTATGTTTTAATTTCTTCTTTCTTTTTCTCTTTCTCTTTCACGTACACCTCCTCTACCCGCATTTATGTTTTAATTTCTTCTTTCTTTTTCTCTTTCTCTTTCTCTTTCACGTACGCCTCCTCTACCCGCATTTATGTTTTAATTTCTTCTTTCTTTTTCTCTTTCTCTTTCTCTTTCACGTACACCTCCTCTACCCGCATTTATGTTTTAATTTCTTCTTTCTTTTTCTCTTTCTCTTTCTCTTTCACGTACGCCTCCTCTACCCGCATTTATGTTTTAATTTCTTCTTTCTTTTTCTCTTTCTCTTTCTCTTTCACGTACACCTCCTCTACCCGCATTTATGTTTTAATTTCTTCTTTCTTTTTCTCTTTCTCTTTCTCTTTCACGTACACCTCCTCTAACCACATTTATGTTTTAATTTCTTCTTTCTTTTTCTCTTTCTCTTTCTCTTTCACGTACGCCTCCTCTACCCGCATTTATGTTTTAATTTCTTCTTTCTTTTTCTCTTTCTCTTTCACGTACACCTCCTCTACCCGCATTTATGTTTTAATTTCTTCTTTCTTTTTCTCTTTCTCTTTCACGTACACCTCCTCTACCTGCATTTATGTTTTAATTTCTTCTTTCTTTTTCTCTTTCTCTTTCACGTATACCTCCTCTACCCGCATTTATGTTTTAATTTCTTCTTTCTTTTTCTCTTTCTCTTTCTCTTTCACGTACACCTCCTCTACCCGCATTTATGTTTTAATTTCTTCTTTCTTTTTCTCTTTCTCTTTCTCTTTCACGTACACCTCCTCTAACCACATTTATGTTTTAATTTCTTCTTTCTTTTTCTCTTTCTCTTTCTCTTTCACGTACGCCTCCTCTACCCGCATTTATGTTTTAATTTCTTCTTTCTTTTTCTCTTTCTCTTTCACGTACACCTCCTCTACCCGCATTTATGTTTTAATTTCTTCTTTCTTTTTCTCTTTCTCTTTCACGTACACCTCCTCTACCCGCATTTATGTTTTAATTTCTTCTTTCTTTTTCTCTTTCTCTTTCACGTACACCTCCTCTAACCACATTTATGTTTTAATTTCTTCTTTCTTTTTCTCTTTCTCTTTCTCTTTCACGTACGCCTCCTCTACCCGCATTTATGTTTTAATTTCTTCTTTCTTTTTCTCTTTCTCTTTCACGTACGCCTCCTCTACCCGCATTTATGTTTTAATTTCTTCTTTCTTTTTCTCTTTCTCTTTCACGTACACCTCCTCTACCCGCATTTATGTTTTAATTTCTTCTTTCTTTTTCTCTTTCTCTTTCACGTACACCTCCTCTACCTGCATTTATGTTTTAATTTCTTCTTTCTTTTTCTCTTTCTCTTTCACGTATACCTCCTCTACCCGCATTTATGTTTTAATTTCTTCTTTCTTTTTCTCTTTCTCTTTCTCTTTCACGTACACCTCCTCTACCCGCATTTATGTTTTAATTTCTTCTTTCTTTTTCTCTTTCTCTTTCTCTTTCACGTACACCTCCTCTAACCACATTTATGTTTTAATTTCTTCTTTCTTTTTCTCTTTCTCTTTCTCTTTCACGTACGCCTCCTCTACCCGCATTTATGTTTTAATTTCTTCTTTCTTTTTCTCTTTCTCTTTCTCTTTCACGCACGCCTCCTCTACCCGCATTTATGTTTTAATTTCTTCTTTCTTTTTCTCTTTCTCTTTCTCTTTCACGTACGCCTCCTCTACCCGCATTTATGTTTTAATTTCTTCTTTCTTTTTCTCTTTCTCTTTCTCTTTCACGTACGCCTCCTCTACCCGCATTTATGTTTTAATTTCTTCTTTCTTTTTCTCTTTCTCTTTCTCTTTCACGTACGCCTCCTCTACCCGCATTTATGTTTTAATTTCTTCTTTCTTTTTCTCTTTCTCTTTCTCTTTCACGTACGCCTCCTCTACCCGCATTTATGTTTTAATTTCTTCTTTCTTTTTCTCTTTCTCTTTCTCTTTCACGTACACCTCCTCTACCCGCATTTATGTTTTAATTTCTTCTTTCTTTTTCTCTTTCTCTTTCTCTTTCACGCACACCTCCTCTACCCGCATTTATGTTTTAATTTCTTCTTTCTTTTTCTCTTTCTCTTTCACGTACACCTCCTCTACCCGCATTTATGTTTTAATTTCTGAAAAAAAAAGTTTCATTATATTTAATATAATTTTAAACTATATCAATAATAATAATAATTTTTCTACCAAACACACATACTGAGAAATTGTGTTGACCCGAAATCCAGATTCTGTGATAAATATTCAGAAATAATTGACCATCCTGTATGATGTTGAATAGTGTTAGCACCAACCGAATATAAAACCCGGTTACAGAGCTAGGACCTGTAACAATTTTATGGGACTTTACAATAAACACAGAGAGAATAATCAAAGCTAATCGCCCAAACCGCAAGAACAGAATCTGCTTTCTTGTCATGGCACTCCCTGCAGATTGGAATGTATCTTTGAAGATCTTAAAAAACTATCAAAATACAAAGACCTTGAAATGGAAATCTCAAAAACGTGACACATGAGGACATCAATAATTTCGGCTGTAGTTGGAGCCCTCGGATTGATTGGAAAAGCTCCCAATAGACTCATTGAATGGATTCATTGTAGCCCATGCCTTAAAGAAATGCAAAAAATTATACTCACAAGTACAACTCACACATTACGGAGAGCTTTATCTGTGTAAAATATCTGTGATCTTAGGGTTTGTTTGATTTTGTTTTGTTTTGCTTTTTATAAAAATGATTGACGGAAAATGTCATAAAACCATTTCTGACCTGTGTATACAACAGAAATCAAAAGAAATAATAAAAATCTATCATCGTTTCTTCTTGGTTTGTATTTCGTTTACTTTATGTAAACAGTAAACTACAAATGTCAACTTCATCTTGTCTACACACACAAATTCTCGTTATCGAACAGAGAGTCAACATGGACAGGCCCTCAATACGTGCGTCAACGAAAATTTCGGCTCCGTTTTCTTTTTTAGGCCATAATAGCAACATTTATCTCTTAGAACGCAACAAAAATTCGAGATAAAAAAAAAACAGACACCTCTTGTATTTTCTATCTGGATACTCCTTACGCACATCTACAAACAAACAAAAAAACTGCATGCACTTTACTTATTCTTTTTCTTATGATTATGTCGGATTCCGATCTATATTTAATCTAAATTTGCCCCCAAACTCACAATTTTATTCCATATTACTGTTTCTCGCTTCTCCTATAGCAACCAGATAATAAATAATTCTCGTTTTGTTGTTTCCGCGTCTTGCTGTTTCTCATTTTTACGAGTATTTTTCTATATATATAAATGTTACGGAGTTTATAATTATTTACTCAGATATATAACTCCCCTACAGACGAACTTAGTCGAACACTGCTTCCTCCATAGTAGTAGTAAGAGATAGATGAAATGATAAGATGAAGTCATTCATAGCAACAAGAACATTTAATGCCAGAGATAGAATAACAAGTTACTAGTTATATGGACTTGTTGATTAGCTGTTTGTATGGTTGTATGCATCAAGTGGAATGGCTAAAATATAAAGAAATAAATGAGGAAATAAAAGTGGACTTATGTAAAGTTAAAAGTTAATTTTTTTTCTAATAGCCTTTGAATATTCACAGAATAGATAAATATGCGAATTCTTCTACGCACTGTAAGATCTTTAAGTGCAGTAAAAGAAAGAAGTAGTTACGGAATGTTGGTGGTTTTGTTTCTCCAACAGACAAAGATTTTTTATTTTCGTCATGACTTGAAGTTAAAAAAGCATCAGTTAATGATACAATTCTATGGTATATATATATATATATATATGTGTGTGTGTGTGTGTGTGTGTGTGTGTGTGTGTGTGTGTGTGTGTGTGTGTGTGTGTGTGTGTGTGTGTGTGAATAAAGACAAAGTGAAAAATTTCCAACGCGTTTTGTCCTCTGACAGACTTTATCACGGTAGATGTAAGGATTTCATTTTGTAACACGAAAGGTTCTTGAGAGTACTGCTATGGAATCTTGTCTAAATGTTAAACTGCATAAGATTTTGGTAAAAGCTGTAACCTGGGACGTGGCACAAAGCCGAAAGCATAAAGCGCCTAGTAAAGATCAATTACTACTGAGTAGTAATTGAGACAAGCTTGCTATCATTACACCATATCGAAGTACACTGTCTAGTGCTAAAATAACGGAAAACTAGACAATCATAAAACTGATGATTCTGAAAAAAAGAAAAGAAAGAATTTTGATTGTGAAACGGAAAAGATTTTATAATAAAGCTAAATCGATTCTTAAATATTTTTGCTTTGCTGTTACAAAAAGCAATATATTTTATTTATGTTGACAGATAACGAAAATAATGACTATTTTACTTTGACGTATAATTATACTATCGTCGACATTTTATAAATGGGAAAGCGTGTTCATGTACTTTCATTTTTAATAAGAATGATTGCACTTGGCTAATATTCGTTATCTACTCTAAAAGACGCTTCCGAGGATAAATGTTGTATACATGTCGAATAGTCACTTTATCATGCTAAGATCGAAATAAAGCGAACGCTCCTTTATAATGAATAAGGTTTCAAATAAGAATTTTATTTCTCTTTTGTTCCTCCTCCTCCTTCATTGAATTATGATTCCAGGTAAGTTTATTTCTTGGAAGAATGTATTCCTTCAAATTTTCCGTTCGCAAACATTTGCATGCATATTATGTAATTATGTACGTAACTTGAAAAAGATTGAAAAAGAAATGACGGTTTTTACTTCTGTCGAATGTGGGCGAAAACTTGTTGCATGGCGCCAACACGGATACCATTCTCTTGTAAGCGATGTTTTTTTTTCTGTTTACCACATTAAAAGAAGTATGAATCTGCTATCTAACCGTTAAATTCTACTTTTGCGTGAGTGTGGTTTATTTACGCTTATTCTCCCGTTTTCGTTCTTCGTTTAAGATCCAAGAAAATAGATATGTTGCAACTCATTCATCGTGTTGACATGGCAGCTCAAACAATACCCGTCAACAAAATGTGTTTTAGTGAAGCTACATTTGCCTGCTGTGACCCCACATCTGCTTAGAATGTATTTGTGGGTAAATGAATGACAAAATGAAAAAAAATCTTATGCTACGTATTTCGCCCTTCGAAAGAACTTCTTCAGGCTAATAATATTTCTATCGTTTAAGTTATATGTAGAAGGAGGGAACGAAATTAAAGCTACGCCGGTTACAATTCTACATCGGGACACGCTGAAATACAAAAACTCTTAACTTTAACTTAAATTTGTTAACTCTTTAGATTGTATTAACATTATTAACATACAGAGCTGTTCGTAACATTATTTTCTTGTTATTAAAGTAGCGAACTAAAGTTCTGTAAGCAAATTCATCACCCGTGTATTTTTACACACATATATAGATATTTACTTGAATTAGCCAAAAATGTATTTAATAAGCCAAAACATTGTATATTAATTGAAAGTGACATGGTTTATCCGACAGATCTTGACAGTACGATTACTTATTACCAAATTGAGTTTTTACAAGTCGCTCCCCTGTGTTTTCTGTAAATATTTTCATGGTAATTGTTTTGATGAGCTTTTCTCTCTAGTACCTAAGATTTTATGTATTTAAATGCAGTACTAGATTGATAGCAAGTTCTTATCATTTTACAGTTGAAATGGCTAGATGTAATGGTAAGTTCTATGGTATCAGTTTCTAACCCTCGCACTTCTCGCTTCTAGAACTCTCTCTTGGCTTCTTGCTTTTCTATCAACTACGATCTTCAAAAATTTAAATGCAATGTCAATCGTTATCTCCTGTCTTCTTAATTCTTTTTCTTTTATTGTTCTCTCTCCTTAATAAAGTTTTCTTTTTCTCATACTCTTTCACTCTTAGTAACCACTTGCGTCTTAGGGGCTTAATCGCCTTGCTTAGGATTAAATGATTAAAAAAAGGTTAATTATTGCTATGTATAGATATAAAGTCTATCAACAGTCTCTATATAACTATTGCTCGTGGGAATGTTCTAATGTAGATCGCGATGACCTATATCAAGTTGGCGAATATACATGTAAGATAAAAGAAGATGACTGTCATTTGCATTGTAGTGAGAAGTTTGTAAGAATTGACTGGAGACGTTAGAGTTCAAATCCCATTTTGATATTAGTTGATAGTATCCCGATATTGGTGGCGGGAAAAGGGTTAAATAGAAACGTCTAGATAATAGTAGTTGTATCTATCTGTATTTTACTCTACGTGTGTTGAATTCTAATGTGGAACAGAAACGAGACATGTTCTATCTGTAAGGCATCTTGTGGCAAAAAGAGAGAAAAAAGAGGATGAGACATTGCGCTCTTTTCTTATCTACTGCTTTTAGCAACGCTATCAAGCGATCGTTAGAGATTCTTTAAAAGACAAGGTGGATAATCATGTACTAGTATTATACTGACGGTTATAACCCAGTGTTTGCCTCCCAAATATTATGATAAATATACCAGAAATGATGATAATGATATAACATTGTCCATAACAAACAGCTACACAATCATAAAACTGATGATTCTGAAAAAAAAGAAAAGAAAGAATTCTGATTGTGAAACGGAAAAGATTTTGTAATAAAGCTAAATCTATTCTCAAATATTTTTGCTTTGCTGTTACAAAAAAGCAATATATTTACTGTACGTATATATTAGGACATTGATATGTTTACGCGTGCACTGAGTAAATCTGTTCACATCCATTACGGATTTGTTATATATGCTTCAAACATGTATGCATTTCAAATACATTTTTATGCCAGGGAGCATATTTGTGATGTAAAAAATAAACAGGGTTTTAAAGTCTGTATACAAGAATGTATTAATGAATGAGTGTTGAATACTTTATTCGAAACAAAATTGTTTCAGCATACTTTGTTTTGATTCCAAGACCAAATAAAGAATTATCAAGCCTGAAAATGAAGCTTTGAAACATAATCTACAAGCTTGAATTAAATCGTAGCGAAGAAATGGATATTTCAGTCAAGTGTTTGGGTAATGAGTCACCAAATCACTCCGAGAAGACGATTTCAAACAATCGAAATACAACTCAATCTGAAACAGACGTTCTAGATGTCGTATTTAAATACCTCCTGATACCACAGAAAGTACATTATAAGGAACGTGTCTTCTATTCTTGAATGTCACTCTGGTTCCTCTACAAATGGAAAAACTTTCACCGTTTCTCAATATCTGTAAACTCTTTCTAGAAACATGGCAACAATTTAAAATGACGCAAGCTTTTTCTTGGAAATTGCTTCTCCTTCAAAATAAATGACCTCACTACTTCTCCACAAAAAAATCAGTCCTGAAGAAAGAAAAACGTAAGAATTCTACTTGAAGAGAATTAAGAATGATAAGTCTTCTTCTATCCATAAAATCGTCCTAATCTTCTGCCCATTCTCGTAAATCGTGAGGAAAACCCCAGAAAGAAAAGGGCGTTTTTGAAGATGTGTGTGTATGCAACTGCAGAAAACGAATAAAAATGGCATCCTGTGGACAAATGCACCAAATTGTGGAAATGAGAATCGTATCTCATTTTTTTTTTTTTGCTGAGAACATGGTTTTAAAAAATAGACATGAAATTAAAAAAAATCTCCTTCTGTGGAAGTGATTAGTAAGTGTGCATTGTTATTTGAAGATGATCTATTGCCCAACATTCTACCCCACCGAGTATCGACAAAACCCATAAAATATATGAACGTTCTAGACGAAGAAAGCAACAGAACATTAACTTTCGTTAAAATTCGTTAAAATTCATTGATGCATAATTTTCTCCATATTCTCTCAAAACTTCTTCTGAAGTAATGGAAATTACTGGGAGAACGGCTTTTAATTCCCATATATAATCGTTGTATGGGAAAATAACTTTACTAATTCCAGGCATCCTTGAATGTAATGAAATCTCAGATGAAATCTTAAAGATTCTCAAATCTCTCACTTCTAATATTACTTCAAACCAGTAACTCACCAGAATCCGAAACTTTGATCATGTAACTCCTGGGGAGAGATAGTCTTTTTCCTAATTTTTTTGTTATTAATTTTTCACAATGATTCAGACGGGATCTTTCCGGCTTTTTACATATTTTTCTAATTCTATTCCAAAAGAGTATGCGAATGTCTTCCTATACGCATAACCGAATTTTGTTTTTCACTGATCTCTGCACCGAGTTCATGACTTTCCGGTGGGTTTTGCAAGAGTTCCCATTGGCTTCATGAATAATGGCTCTCACAAACTATGAATGTCAATCCACGGTTTGCTTATTGAGTTATCTAAGCATGGTATGTTGGCAGATTCTTTCGATCTTCTTATTCGACAATGCTTTTGACCTAATTCTGTAAAGGCTGGTGTGCTCCCTCTCCTCCTCACATGATAGGCCACACCAGATTTTAAAGTGTCACCACGTGCTACAACTTCCCGGTGTTGCTGAAATCTTATTTTTAGAAGGAGGCTGGTTTCGCTTTTTTGGTCTTTGCCACAACAGCATAGAATATTATGCCACACAGTTTTGGTCATATTTTCTTACATTGCCTTTTGTTTTGTTTTTGTTCTCCTTTGTTTAGCTATCTGCTCAACATGTTACCCGGTTTTGTATCGTACGGCCTGCATATTCTTTGCATCTTCTTTGCCACGCCTCTGATATATGGTAAAGTAGCTGTAGCCAGACTCTTACGTATTTTCTAAATTCGTGCGTCTGCTGTTGATATTATGCTCGTAGACTAATTGTTTCTTTGGACACTGTCATTAACGCTTGTCACTTTCTGTTACGTACTTTTTATACCACTGAACAAAACATATGTATCGCTACGTATTTGTTTTGTTCAGGACTATAAGAAGTTCTTTCTATTGCAGTTGTAGTTTAGATAAAGTCCAGTGTATGTCGGTTTATGGTTTAAGCATATCTTAAATTCATTTTTTGTAGGTTAATAGTCCATTCAAAAAGACTAATTAACCCTTCGTTTCTTTTGTCACGTTGACGCTATTCTCCAGTTCACATGGTCTCACATCACTTACACAGGTTTCAAGATGTCCGTTAAATGGCCTTAGGAGTGTAGTTCTGAGAGCCTTTTACACAAAGTACTCCGTGTATATATTCGCTATTAAGGGAGCAAAATGTCTTCCTAGTCATGCTTTTCTTCTTGTCGGTATATTCCAGAATCTAAATAGAAAGTTCACAACGATGTTCGCAATCTTCTCAAAAGACTCTATTTTCGCACAAGAGGGATGAGTTATTGCTAACTTTTTTTTCGGAGATACTCAAACGCCAACTTTGCATTCGACACAGCAAATTTACAAACTGAAGACATCTAACCATCCATGATGCCAAGATCTCCAAACATACACCATTTTCGGCATCGCTATTTTAAAAGACAAATGATAAAAAAACTACCCCGTTGTGTTCAGCTTCAGTGCAAGAAAAGCAAATGGATCTTACATTTAGGTATCTAGGATACTTACGTCTCTTGACTCGTTTGTTTCCGTTAAAAATAAAGGTTATGACCCCCAAATCGAAAGACACTTTGAATGACACAAAAGACCGAGCTGCAGATAGAAAAAAAAAGAAAGATCACGGCTGCATGAAGTCAATGAACAGAAAACAATGTTTTACTATTCAGAATTTAATGGAACGAGGCGTTTCTTTCCCAGTTTCAATCGAAAAATGAAAGCTGTCAATATATATGAAAAGTTTATTAAAGAAACAACAGCTTAATGTTTCATCTACTATTATAAAACGATGGATTAAATAGTCGGAACAAAGACATTATGTTGAGCTCAACAAGCAAGTGACCAAAGAATATAGACTATGCGTCCATGCAGATTCAAGCAAAAGTGAATTCTGTGATTGGAAAATCTAAGATGGCAGTTAAGAAAAATTAAGAAAGAGAATGAGTTAAAAGAAAGGAAAGAAAATTAAAGTAAGAGTGATATTGATGAAAGTCTTAAGCGGTTGCAACCATTTTATGTAGCGATTATTATCAATTGTTGAAGAAATTTTATTTAGTGATGTATATTTAACGTCTATTTCAGACGGATAGTTTACTGAGAAGTATTGGGAGTGCGGATCATGTTTTCTGGAACAGGATAAAAAGATGAAATTACAAACAATATTTGTATATTTAACAACAATATTTTATGGCCTTAGAAATAGAAAAGAATATAAAAAGAGGTGAATAGAAGTGTCATATAGAGATGTCCTTATTCGAGTGTACATTGTGTCTAAAATCCTATTAAGAGGCGGAAAGACTTACATTGAAAAAGAGATTTGACTAGGTAGATTTAATAACTTAGGGTATTTGTATATTGTGTTGCGTACAATGCTAGTTTGCTGGTTGACTAAGAAATCTCTCGGGAGAGAAACAAAACATGTATTGTCTCTGCGGCATCTTGTGGATAAAGAGAGAAAAAAGAGAGTTTGCGCCCTTTTACTGATTTTTGACAATTTCATCTAGCGGTCATTAGAAATTCATTGGCAGACAAGTAGAGTAATCCCACAAATATGTGAAAACGTAAAGAGTGATACTTCCGGATACTTCAAGTCTTCATATTTGATAGCATCTTTTAACGAATCTGTTTTGTTTAAGCTTAAAAAAAACAAAACAAAGAGAAACAGCTTCAAAACCGATTTCTTGTTTTTTCGCAAAAAGTTCAAGAATGATGCACAAATAACCAAAATATAAATGGACAGATGAAGTGAGAATATTAATAACAAAGTTCTCTAAATATTGATATTTGCCAGAATAGCATGTGTTTCTAAAGATTTCCGCCTCGGTGATTCTGCAAAAACGGTAAATAGGCAAGTTTCAATTTCATAAAAAATGACCGAAATCGAAAGCACAGATCCCAAAACAAAGGTCTTCAAAATTAACACCAGGTATTCTCTCCTCTAATTCCTCTAGAAGGGCGTGTCAGCCAGGAAAGAACTGTCAGGCAATGTTAATAACAACAACGCACATTTAAGTAATGTCTGTTCTCCTCCATCACCTAAGCGACCACAGCGAGAGAAAAACATAGGCAATAAATCCAAACTAAACATAATTCAGAAAACTGAAGACTCCAATCCACATATTGGAAAGCATCTTCCAGAGAATAGTCACAGTAGTAAGACTTATGTTTTTGTATGTAATCAGGTCGTCGAATAAAGAAAATAGATTGTACACACTCAGAAGTGAGTCAGCAAAAGACACATTATCCAAGTTCGTAGATGTTCACTGACCGACACACCATTTCTCTAACGATACCAATAGATATTTGTGAATGCATTTATCATAGTTTTCATTTTTTAACATCGTACTGAGATATTTTATTCGCTTTTAAGTTTCGTTTTTTTATCTATTCTGTTAATAAACTTTTGACCAGATGCTGGTTTTCAGTGTGATTAATGAGAATAAAACCGTTTATTCTAATGATCGCAAGTTTCACATTAACAGAAGATGCTCTCTCACGCAAATCCATTCTCTAAATTTTACGTGATCCTATAGACGTGGGAATCTTATTTTCTCAATCATTCTAAATAAATAAATATTTTCTAATAGGTATGTAACACTGATATTTCATCTCGAAAAATTTAAGCATTTTTATATTTTTCTCCCCAAATTATTATTTTTCCATGCCCAGAAATTTAAAATGTTCGCATATTTTGTACATGAAACGATATCTCGAGAGAATGCCATTCTGGCATCAATAACATCTCAATGCCTTCTAACAGGCATAATAATTTTCAAGCAGATGAATCAGTATATCATTCGCTACAATTATCATTTCCCATATGTACAGCAATCAATATGTTGTCCACGGGTTACTGAATATAAATCACTTTAGCATCCAGGTAATGCTGTAATTATTGTTCATAAAACCTTTCTTCCTGAGAGTAAACCGCTGACATTTAATTATAGAAAACAGAGAAAAAATTACATTGATGATCACGTAAAACACTTTTCCGATGCGGGGTGTATATGACCGTATCAATTTGGTTATATTTTAATTCTGATTCATGTAATTGCATTATTCTGTAGTTTTACAGAATCTTAGCTAAGATTTAACTGCCCCACACGTTAGAATAGGCTCATTTTAGTCTCCGTGTAACTCGCTCACAACCAATGAAATATGAGGAACAACATGCACCATATGCTCGGCACAACTGCATTGTTTACTGCTAAGTGTAAGCGTAAGTTTAATGCAATTGTAAGTTTAATTGTGTTCTTCTCTCGTACAACTCTTTTCCGGCTTCTTGCTTTCCAGTCAACTACGATATTCTAAGAGCTCTTTTAGATTTAGATGTAACGTCAATAGCCATCTTTGGCCTCCTTGAATCTGATCTTTTAATGTCTTCTCTCTCCCTAACGTTTTCTCAATTGCTTTTCCTCTCAGTAACCCCCTTGAGTCTTAGTAGCTTATCGATTTGCTTGGGCTTCAAATAATTAAAAAATAAAATAAATAGTGCAATAAATTTCTTGAAACAAGAGATCATGGAATTACAGGTTCTTCTCATTATGACACTGTAAATCTCGATGATTTTCTTTGATAGCAGCCGATAAGAATTCAACGTTTTCGGTTATTGAAGGAGAAATTTCAAGTGTCGGTACCAAAATTCTATTTCGGTTTCGCTTATTGAGTCATCTTTGAAAACCTTAATTATTCGAATATTTGCTGCGGACGAATATTCAGGTTCTAAGCAAAACTTAATGTAGTGTCATTTCGAATACAACGATTATGTCGTCAACAAGTTCACTCAGTAGTATTTCACTGTAAACTGAGTAGCCCTACCAGAGAATATATGTTCATATATATATATATATATATATATATATATATATATATATATATATATATATATATATATATGCAGCGAAATCAGTTTTCAAGGTATTGTAAAGGACTGAATACTTTCCTGACAGACCACACATGCACATGCACATGCACACGCGCACGCACACTCGCACGCACACACACACACATACACACACACACATATATATATATATATATATATATATATATATATATATATATATATATATATATATATATATAATTATATATAAATTACATAGAAGAGAAATTCAAAAATACCCCATTTGTATAGCTGTTAGCTTAGTCCTAACCCATTGGTGTTGACAAATCCTGCAAGATAGTTCTTGTGGGGTGAAATACCTATAAAAATGGGGTACTTTTGAATTTCCCTTCTACGTAATTTATTTATTAATATATGCACTGTTATAATAAATACATTGAGCTCTCTTTGCGGATCAGTTTTAATATTTTATATTCACTTGGATTATTTACCTGCGAATTTATTTACCTGCATATATATATATATATATATATATATATATATATATATATATATATATATATATATATTGCTTATACGTTATTTTTATAGATACAAATACTTAAGTAAATGTTCTGTTTATAATAAACAGTATTTTACCGGTCTGAATGTTCGAGAAATTTCATAGAAAATATGTGTCCTCCAACAGGAATCGAACCTGTATCCTACATGGAACCATCATATAGCCTGACGTGCTATAACATTTAGCTACAGAGGAAGACTCTGGTTAGCAACTCTGGTTGGTTGTTTGATTAAATATTTACATTCCATGAATAATTTTTTTTTACGTAATTTTTGCCATAGAAACATTAACCTAACTCGCTACGTTACCGTTTAAATTTGAATTCTCTGATTCGACGGAATTTCATTGGTTGCTTCTTTATTTCTCTCACCTTCCTCCTCTTTTTGTCTTAAACTGGAATGCATTGATCTATATACAGTAAACATCTTCTTATCTCTTATATCCTCATCTTTCTTCTCCTTACAAATAGTAGAACTCGTCTCAACCTTTATTTCCTTTACTTGGTCTTTTACTTTTTCTTTTCCTTCTCTCTTTCGCTTTTATTAATCACTTAACTTTCTTTCTTTCTCCATATATAAACCCTTTTTACCTTTTACGGAAAATTTTCCAAAGACGGAAGCTGAAGTTGTGCTTCGTTAAATGTATTTCGGAATAAAAGTTTTATTACCACCATGATTTCCCGCCTAAAGAAACGTTAATTTTTAACGTTGAAACAAGATGTACAGTTTTGTAGTGGGTATGTACATGTTCTAATGTAACAGTTCATAATAAATAAATATTTATTGCTCTACTTTTGTATTGAGTCCTGTTTTAAATTAATGAACGCTGAATTTTCAGTTTCAAAGTTTACATAAATGATCAGAAATTTTCTTTCTCATTAGATATAACTACCAAACTTTCGTATCATCTAACATTGGTTGGCATATATATTAAGCTGGGTATATAACTTTTATTATGATACAATTCTAAGCTATGATAGTACATTAAGAGAAATCAGATTTGTTCAGATATGAACATATGTGTCTCGTGTTAAAGAATCTCATTAAAATGATGCATTCTCGTTCCGATCTTTGCCGACCTTCAATGTCTCAGCATGGATGTTTATATTGGAGATCAACATATTTTGGCTAACAATTCGCTTCGTTTTCTCCTATGTCGTGACCTTTTTATAGCAGTGACGTGTTAGGATCAGCATTGAACGCACCAGCCATTAAATATTTGGATGTGGGAAATAATAATCTGCTTTTGTGGAAGGAGGTTTCAGATCACTGCAATTAGTATCAGTGGGAGATCTTTGACCGGGAATTATAGCCTTTATATTCAGATTGTAAGTGAATGTCGAGTATATGAAATTACACCAATAATCCGTGGACTAATGATGAATAAAAATTATCTTATACAAAATTTGTTTTTCAACATAATCTCATTCCTTGTCAAAGCACTTAATTCAGTGTTGAATATTAATCGCAGAGTGGAACTTAAGGCAGAAAATTTTCGATTAAAATTTAACTGAAACTACATATTTATTGATTTCTCTTTGTATATATTAACACCAAAGGGAAACTGGTTGCTAATATAAATATCGATGATCTAGTCACTGAAAATGTTGTAATAGCTCAAATCTGCAATGTTTTAAAATGTTCTATACCATCTAATTTAATCATTGATTGATCGCTTTTGTTAACGTACGAAGGCAGAAGTGGATGATCAATTAATGAAATTGATATGATCAAACGAGGATTAGAAAATTTGATACCTTGTCTATTATTACACAAACTTTTTTTTAGGAACAAGCAATATCTCTCGTTGCCATACAAGTGCGAAGGTAAATTCCGTAACTACGGGAGATCTATCGACATTTTTTGAAATTTCACACAAAATGAATTCTGCTGTATGGAATAAAGTTAAATATCTCCTCAGGCTGACTCTTGCCTTGTTTTTTTTTTTTTAAGTATTATGTTATGAAAGTTACTCAGTACATTGGATCATTGATTCTGAAACGCCGTACCACGGCACGCTAGTGTGACGCGCGATCCTAAGGGTACCGCAAAATATTGTTACATTTGACCAAACATTGAAGAACTTGCGAAAAAACACCAGGCACATGTTCTACACTAAATAAGCTGCACAGATAGTTGAATACAAATTTGAAATAAAGTAAGTTCATATTTATGTGTTTATTCCTTTTTAAATCTGTGGTTTTATTTCATAACATTTTAATTGATAGCCTTTAAAATGGTTTTTGCTGCTGCATTAAATGATAAATATAAACAAGTAGCACGGTTTATTCGGTTACAAACAACTGATTTCTGATGATGACATATGTGATTCTTTTAAAGTCTGTGTTTGTATTGGATTGCCATATGCACAGGATTCTGCTAATGTGAGTACAATCGCTTACGATGTGAGATTATCAATACATCGAAATGGGGGATTAAAGCCGCATAAAAATTAACGTATCAAGCCCAAACTCGACCTCTTCCGTAGCCACCGTTAGACGTGGTTTAGATTTGTGTCGAAGCCCTAAG
The DNA here is from genome assembly GCA_964036315.1 of Acanthosepion esculentum. Lineage (NCBI taxonomy): Eukaryota > Metazoa > Mollusca > Cephalopoda > Sepiida > Sepiidae > Acanthosepion > Acanthosepion esculentum. Next base: position 87,511,885 of record OZ038498.1, read on the forward strand.
TATAGGGCATCTAGCGAGGATCGAAATCGCAACTGATGATCTGTCTCCTATTTCGTGTATTGGAGTCAAAATAAGATAATATAAATCTTCTTTGATAGATGCGAAGATTGCCGAAGAAGACTCGGTCTGATTAAAAAGACCTTTCAAGAGATTCCTCATTTTACCGGTTTTGTTAGTTTATCGATAGGTTGAGCCTAAAATATAGTAGGTCGGACCTAAAATTTTCCAAAACCACTCATACGGACGCTCAAATCTGTTCCAACATTTTTCGGTTTCGTTCCAGTTGATTAGACATATTACTGTGTAACCATAAATTATGTTTCAACTACTAGTCACTGTGATATGTTCAGATATGTTTTCATTTAGATGTTGGAACAAAAATTTGTAGCGTTTTTCAATATGTAACATTTGAACACACGATTTCGTTTCACACGTGACTGAAATTTATGACATATTCTGAAATGTGACATTACAGGCGCCTTTCTAAAATTCGTATGCGGATGATGAATTAAATGTTTTTTTACATCAAAAGTGAAATTAGATGAATTTTTGTCATTTGGTGATCTTTTGGAAAGGAAAAATGCTGTAGAAACAGCAGAAAGTTATGTGTTGCTTTTGGAGACGATGCCATGGTTGAGAGTTCAGTTCGTAAGTCGTTCAGAAGTTGAAATATGAAGTTTGATCTGGAAAACTGAGAACGTTCCGGTAGTCCTGCAGTAATTGATGATGACCAAATCGAAATACTGATTAAATAATAATCCATCCAAGCCACGTGATACGGACATAGAGGAGAGGCTCAATTATATGGAATACTATAAAAACCACTTAGGACAGTTCATCATCCAAAAATATGTCATGTTCTGAGAGGACGGAATAATGATGCTACCTCAGAAATGGTGAAAGGTGGTGGCACAAAATGGTACATAAATTGTTGAATAAATCTGTGTTCAACTATTTAAATATTTGATGTGGACCCGAAGTAGGAGCCACGGAAGGAAAACACGGAACAAGGATTAGAGGTAAGAAAGATATATTAAACAGAAAAGTTACAAAGAATAGTGTAAGAGTATTTTTCGGTCCCTGGACAATATAGACCAGTTCGCCAATTCTCTGTTTGATGTTGCCTACTTCCCAGAATGTTATGTTGTTTTTGTAAGCCTTAAAAAGGACTTTGTCGCCAGGATTAAAGTATTTCTTAGGGAGCGAGACGGTTTTCTTGAACTTCGCTTGCCGTGGAATGAGTTTATCAAAGACGGACTTGATTTTTCTTGCGAACATTGTTTCTGCAGGCGAGCGTCCCATAGGCGTGTTAGGATTAGGGGTTATCCTATACACCTAAACTGTTGTAATGCTCTATCCGTCGGTGTGCCTAGTGCCTTTTTTAAAGCTCTTTTTAGAATGTCCACGAACCTCTCGGCCTAACCGTTCGACCTGGGGTGATACTGAGGCGTCGTAATGTGGTCCACTTGATACGACTTGCAAAAGTCTCTGAATTCACTTGATGTGAATTGAGTGCCGTTATCAGTCACTACACAATCTACCACGCCAAAACGCGCGAATAACTCGTGTAAAAATCCGATCGTGCAGTTGGTGGTTGGTTTTTACATTGCAGGACCTCAGGCCATTTTGAGTGGCTATCCACAATAAGGTAGTACATGCTGTCTAGGGGCCCTGCAAAATCCACATGAATTCTCTGCCATGGATAATCTGTGTTTGGCCATGGTTTGCACGTCGTGGTCGGAGATTTTGCTGCAAGCACGCATCCCTTACAAGATTCTATTATGTCTGCTATGTCTTTGTCCATATTTGGCCAATATACGTAGCAGCGCATGAGGCTTTTCGTACGGCTCTTCCCCAGATGTTCCATGTGAAAATCCTTAAGGATTTTCTTTGTAGGCTATTTGGAATCACTACTCGGTCATTATACAGTAGAACATCCTCACAGAGGGAGAAAACTTCAGGCACATTTAGGTCTTTGTTGCGAATTTTGTTTTTGATACTTTGGATGAATTCATCCTCTCGGGACTCCCTTTTTATGTCGGCCAAAGTAACTGGGAGTTCTCTAATTGTATTCGCAATCATATTTTTGATTTCATAATTCGTCCTTAGTGTAGCAATTATGGAGTCTTCAAAAACTTCCGTATTTTTAGGAATGAGTCGCGATAAACTGTCCGCATGACAAATATTTTTAGATTTTAGGAACTCGATCTTAAAATTGTAATTCAAAAGAATCGTTCCCCAACGAAGTAATCTATTCGCCGTATAGACCGGTAGGTCTTTCTTGGAACCAAAAATTGTTATTAGAGGTTTATGGTCCGTTTGCAGTATGAACCGTCTTCCATGTAAGTATCTATGGAACTTAGTGACAGCGAATATTATCCCTAGAGCCTCTTTCTCTATTTGGGAATATTGTTTCTCTGATGGTAGTAAAGATATAGATGCGTGTGCTATGGCTTTTCGCGAACCATCTGGCAGTTTGTGGAGAATGCAAGCACCGATGCCGTATTGGCTTGCATCACTTGCGACTATGATGTCGAGATTAGGGTCGTAGTGGGTAAGAGAGAGATCCGAAATAAGTGTTTTCTTGATCTTCTCGAATGCGTCTTGGCATTCCGGGGTCCATACCCATGCTTTATCCTTTTTTTAAAGTTCGTTGAGAGGTCCTCTCAAATTCTGCATGTTCTTAATGAAACCTTGGTAGAATTTAGCAAGGCCGAGGAAGCTTTGTAACGATTGAACGTTAACTGGGGCCGGCATGTTTCTGATTGCATTGGCTCTTTCTGGATCCGGCCGACGACCGTCTCTATTTATAATGTGACCGAGGTATTTGATCTCTGGTAAGAAAAAAATCACACTTTGCTTCCTTAACCTTAAGCCCGTATTCTTGTAACTTCTTTAATACGTTTATTATATGGTTCCGGTGCTCTGTCGACGTTTTACTGGTCACCAGTATATCATCCATGACCTGCTGAAAAATTACAGGCGCAACCTTGACCCCAAAAGCCAGTCTGTTATATTTGTACAGACCTGTATGGGTGTTTATGCAGAGCAATTTAGAACTCTCTTCATCCACCTCTATCTGAAGGTATGCGTCTGAGAGGTCTATTTTGGAAAAAAAAATTTCCGCCATTCAAAAACGAATCTACTGATAGTAGACCTTGTGCGAATATTAAGCACTTAAAATCGTCGGCAGTCAGCTCGGCTAGTTTGAAATCATTACAGAGCTTGTTTACCGACGCTGCAAACGTTAGATAATCTTGCTGGTTGTCCTTGACTGTGTTCAGGCATTTCCAACGTTTGTGGAACAAGGTTATGTTAGGCCCGAATAGTTCCGTTAGGAGCTTAATAGTCTCTGAGAAATTCAGGTCCGTAATTTTCTTGGGTAATATATAGTCTCATGAACCTAACATGTTCGATAGCTCCCAGTTTCCTTAATATTAGACGTACCTTTTTCTCACTAGGCTATTGTTCACAGTCTACATTGAAAATATCTTCATAACGCCTTTAAAAAGCCTCGAATGTTTTGTCTTCCTCTGGTACGTATTCGAATGTTTCAATCGAGTTGTAGATTGTACTCTGGGAAAATGTCGTATCTTTTTCAGAGTTTTTAGAGCCGTTACATGAATTTACAAGTAATTCTTCAAGTTGTTTTTGCTGTAGTTCTGTTTTCTGAAGTGTAAATTGTTGGAATTCTATTTGTTGTTTATGTAACTCTATAAACAATTGTTGCTGTCTTTCGTCTGATTTTTGTTGGTGGAGTTGCTGTCTTTCTTCGCTTTTTTGTTGTTGAAGTTTCTGTTCTGTTTGTTGGTCCGACTGTAATTTGAGGAATCTTTCTTCCAATTTCTGCTGTCTTTCATCTGATTTTTGTTGGTGGTCCATCTGGACCTTTAACATTTGGACAATTATTTTTTGGAATTCTTCCATATTTAGATAATATGTAGAAAAGTAATGAAAGAACACACAAAACAGAAATAAATAAATAAATAACAGCAATTACTGTTGCTTTGAAACCCCGTGTACCAAGGGGAGGGTACACAAATAATCTAGTCAATTAATAAAATTAATAAGAACTACTTACTGGTTTAGATCTTTCGAGATACCGTTCTTCCGTTAATTTCAATATGACCATTTAAATTTTCTCCACACTTATTTTTATTTTAGAAGTGTGGGGAGAAAAATATCACTTAGACAGCAAAAAAAAATACAGTGAATTTTTTCCTTCTTTTGGGAGAATTTGCTTTTGTTTTTTTTTTTAGAAAAAACTCACCTCAATCAATTTGAGGGGAGGGTAATTTTATGCACGAGATTTGTAGGAATTCAAATCAATTTCATAAAATTTTTAAACACTTTGCTAAATGCGCGACTTGGTGAATAGTTTTTTCGAACTTGAGTCAAACGTAGTACTTCGAGCTCTTGAGTTTGTCAGTTTGTTTTGTGCACAAGCTGGGTTTTTTTAAGCAGTCGTTCTCGATACTTGCTCGTTTATTGTTTGCACATACTTGAGTAACCTTGAAAGGAAGCTGTGTATTGCGTTTCGTTCGCTGATGTAGTAATGCCAGCTCAAATTCTAGTTCAACACTGATGTGGGAACCAGTGGGGTTAAACGAGTCCTCTGTCGCCACTGATGTGGGACTGGGGCTTTGGGGTTTCGGTGTGGGTGCGTGTCTCGAATCCTCTGTCGCCACTGATGTGAACCCGAAGTAGGGGCCACGGAAGGAAAACACGGAACATGGGTTAGAGGTAAGAAAGATATATTAAACAGAAAAGTTACAAAGAATAGCGTAAGAGTAAGCAGAGCTTACTATCCAGTGGTGTCCGATATTGGTATCGTACGCGGCTGCGCATTACTGGTGCTACTCCCATGATACTACCATTCACATAATAATATAGTACTGGGAGAGTCCATGATGTAGGAAATTATCGGTCTCACAACAATATTGTCTTTGAAATTCACTTATAAACGCAACGGACTTTTGTTCCGCCACAATACATCAAAATGTTTCACTTGTCAATGTATACAGAGAAAATGACCAAAGATGGGGACAAGTAGATTGGCCGCTTCATTATAACAACGCTCTTCTCCTTCAAGGCAAGTGTGGTATTCTTTTTTTGTCCGTTTAGGTATTACTCTTCACACGTACGTCACACGAAACCTGACACTAATTAATACAACACTGAAATTATTCGTCTCTCTGCAGTAAGAAGAAAATATCCAAACTAAAGAGAAGTGTCGTCTTGCATTTTCATCATTACCATGCACCATTCTTCTCTTCCCATGCAGGGCTTTTTTTCTGATCATCACATCAACTTTGTCATGAATATTTCCCTTAATGCTTCACTAAATTGTACAGATATTAATCTTATAACTTTGTATGAACATTCGCTTTTATTCTGACAGTTTTGCATAAATATTAATGCTATGTTAATATATTAAATTGCACCAAAATTATTGTTATACTTAACCTGTGATTAAATTTTAATTATTATTTTCCCATCATGATATGCGTTAGATAAAAGAATAAACCGACCGCTAGATAGAAGTTAAAACTTAATTATGAACTCACTGTTGCCTAGCAACATGTAAACACATTAACTAATGATTAACTTTAACTCGAAATTCACAAGAACTGCTACAATGTTAAATTCCTAAAAATTCAATCCCTCGGCCTACTTTCATAAAGGTTTTAATAATTCCCCCTTGACCTGGAAGGAGTCTTGGACATTATTCTTGTTAGAGATAATATCTCGCTAAAAGCATCCACCGGCATGTACTGTGAAAATAGGAGTAGATTGGTTTGCCGATCGCTCGGCTCACACTCCTACCACGTCTATTGAACAGGAGTATAGATTCCTGTTTTAGACATGTTTTTCGGTGGTTCCTTCTTCCAAAGCCTTAATGAAACTTTGACCTTTTGGAGATATGTCTGATCTGTGACTGCAACTCTTCATTTTGTGGTTGGATTGGCAATTTTCTGGTTGCTGCATCCTGACAGGTAGTACGAAATCTTTGGGAGTGCTTAGAGAGTCACATAATATCCAGGGTTTTTCCGTGCCATACCGCGCAAAGATAGGTGTCCCTGCAAGCTATGGTCTTAGCCACCTTCAGGTCGATTTATATTACCTTAAATGATGGACAGTGACAATTATTTTGGTCTTTTTTTAACGTACTCCTGAACTGGTTCTTGTTCTCTCTAAGCTCTACAATAAATACCTTGCTGCTTCTTACTTTCCAGCTTCTTCTCTGGCGAACCGTATGATTTTTCAACTATCGACTTATTAGTCTTCTACCTCTTTTTAGCAAAATACCACAGGTGATAATTAACTTATTTCAGGCAAACAATATGGCTTTCGTTTCTCTATGTTAGCTGCCGATGTGGTAACGTTTATTGCTGGAAAGAAAGAGTTGAGATAATAAACTGTAATTTAAGCACAACTATCAATCACCTGAAACGTTTTAAATCCTTCATTCAAAGAAGTCAAATTTTAATCAATGAAAGACAATTTTTGCCCTGAATTATTTAAATACTGTAATGTATTTAAGTTAACAAGAAAGCAATAAGAAAAAGTCGCAAAGGTCCACAGAAAGAAAGAATCATAGTGCAATTTGACTTCTATTCTAATCATTTGTGAATCTTATCACAATTGTAATTATAGCAAAACACACAAACAAAAGAGATTGAGATGAAAAGGAAAAGATAATATTTATTAAGATACCATTTGTAATTATTACTTGTAACAATTATAATAAATTTTCGGGCTTACGGCTACATAGCGTTGAAACACCGGTTCCTGTACGATCACCGAAGTTAAGCAACATTGAGCCTGGTCAGTACCTAGATGGGAATACCAGGTACTGTAAGCTTGGATGTACATATGGATAATGACTCAGAATTGTTAATCAACGAACCGTGTTCCAATTCCAGTTGGGTTCGTTATATTCACTTACGCGCAAATACCTTTCGAAAAGGTATGAATTCACCTCTTCTACCCCCAGATATGGGTTAATTAGTAAAACTTGTATCCCTAAACCTATTATTATCTCAAAATTTATATTTAAAAAGTGCGTTTAAAATATTTACATTTCGGTATTATATGGCCCATAGAGGTTGATATGCTGCTAAAGCAAAAACAGCCAAATTTAATAAATTTTCATTTTCTTAAAGCTAATGGTGATTTTTCTTTCAGCCAATTGTGATGAATAAAACACATTTAGTTTCTAATTGTTTTTATAATGATCATAATGTTAATAATTTAAACTCGCTCAATATTATTGAAGATGAGCTTACTCTGCCCGCTCAATGTTCATTCAGATTTTTCACGTCACTATAATAGCAAAACTAATGTTCTTTAGAAACCACAAAGGTTTTATTTCTACTTCGACAAAAATTGTTTTATTCCATCATTTTGCTAATCTTTTTCCCCAAAACGCTACCGATATTTTTAAAATCAGTTAAATCTGTATTTCTGTTATTTTACAAATAACTGCCTTAAAGAAAGACTAAATTAATCTACGCCTCAATCAAGTATAGTGGAATATTATATACATCATTTGAGATGTCAGTATCTGAGTAACTACATAGTCTAGGCAAATGAAACTAAACAGACTTATTGTTGATCAAAATAAAATGTACTCATCAAAATATAAATGAGAAATTCAGAGTTATGTGGATTTCATGAATGATTTCCCAGGTTTTCACAAATGTTCAATGGGAATGTGAAATGTGCTCATATGCTCAACTATGACATGGGAATTTTCTTCGTCCCAAATGCGAACATTATGCTTGTCGACTTTGTCATTCGTATGAAGTGTGGCCCCATCACTGAAAACAAGACGTTCTTCAAACGCTTCTTCTTCAAGTTTATCTTGTATATAGACACGGTTTGCTTGTCATCTGTCTTTAAGACCTGGACGTGCTGCAGCTTGTAGTTCCTTGTCATTTGCAAGCATTTCCTTGAGACACGCCAAACTGTTGTTGGAGAAATCTGGGTTTTCAAACTTGCTCCTTTTATGGACTTCTTGGGGCTTGGCATGAAAATTTCCCGAACCCGCTCGACCATATCTTCCAACACTGGTGTTTGTCCAGCTCTTTTACATACAGTCTTCCTCTTTTAGCATTTTGTGCTATGTTCAAATCTGCATTGCATCAGGTGCATTTTTAGCGAATTCTCTCACACATGCACGCTGCACAGTCATGTTAGACTGAGTTCTAGTATATGCTGACAGACAAAACACCTTTTCTTTTTCAATGAATTTTTTTTCTATGCTGAAAAGAAAAACATAAAACATTAAACTTAGAATTTTGAGTTGTTTCTCCACGTGCTGTTAAAATTTGAGATCATTTAAACGAGAACTGGTTAATATCAGTTTTTCTGAAAGACCCGGCATATAGACTTATAGTTTTATAATGTAATGTTTATAGTTCCACACAAACTAATTTTCAAATCCAATTTTTAAATTGCCACACACAAAGAAAACCAATATATATACTATGTCAGAATTTATTATGCAAGTCAATGTTTTCACAATAAAATAAGTATTAACCAACTGATGCTGTTACAACTTCCAGAACATGCTTTCATTTATATAAACATCTCGTATGAGTTTCAGATTATAATCTTTTTTTAAATATTGATAATAAACTCTTCTGCGAGTATCGGACTTTACTATGTTAAATGCGACTTAACTTTTCATTTATAAATAAATCCAAAAGCTATAGGCTCTAAAAAGATATATTTGATTAACTCAGCATCCCATACGTCAGAATAAAATATCATTTTATTAATTTACATGTTAATATGGACTTCTTGATATTCTATAATATTAATCAGTCTTTCGTACATTGTTTTTCCTAAAATTTGTTAACTCTTTTGACATTAACGTTAACATCAATTGCAACAGTTTTTATTGCATTCTGGATATTTTCTTTGCTTCAATATTGTTTTCTGTTGTCATATATATATATATCTTTTTAATAATAGATGACAAGTTTTCTATTTGAATAACATCTGGAAAGATTGTTAGAAATTCCATTAATTTGTTGTCATTAAAACATTTTTGTGGGCAATAAAGCTTTGCAGAATTTGTCTTACGTGAATATACTCATTAGCTTAAAACCTCTTCGTTGTTATCTGTATCACCCCAAAAATGTCTTATCCAATAACTTAGAATAATTCTTCACATTTATCTTGACACAGTCATCAACTTTGAAGAGAACTGTAATTTTAATGCCTGCAATATTAGCCCTAAATATTATTCCACTACCCACTTTTGTTTTCTTTGTTAGTTAAATATTTTCATGACGTGTAACGAAATGCCCCCTTTAAAAAATTAATTAATAGACATATATAAATAAGTAGGTAGATTTTACAAGACAGTTATTGTGACTGGGCATTTTGTACACATGGATAGGTTGAGTTGAAACACACGACACGGAATATTTCATGCACATATAAGTCAGAAACTTTTGTTGACAAATTAATTTTACACCAAGTTAAAGCGGGAATTTTTAATTTAAGACATGTGTAGGCGATCAGCGAAATAGTTGTCTTAACAAAATGCCAATACATGAATAAAGATATAAAAAATCATAGTCAGAGATGCGAAAATAGAGACAGGAAGACAATACCAAACAGATAATTCTACTATAGAGAGAGCTATTCATAAAAGAAGATCTATCAAAGAGCAAAAGTTCAATATTTGATTGATGGGCAATATATACACAAAAACATAGGAAATGTTACTTTATATCACATTTAAAAGAACTTTTTATCGTAACTGAGTGACGGTCATTAATTGTTTTAGGTGTCGAGATGGGACATGGAGTAAAAATGAAGAGTAACCACTCTTTCCTTCTGGGTCGCACTTCGGAGACTTCTGTCCAAATTGGAAGTCTACTCAAAGCTCTCGTCATCTAAACATTTCGGTTCTTTGCTGCCAGTTTGAAAATAAGTGTATTTTCAGCAACGAACATAGTCTTCATGCATTTTATTAACATCATCTATTTTCAAGATAAGAAAAATAATCATTTAATCATCAATCAGTCAGTTATGTACCACGCGTGATACACACTTAGGTGTTCATGTATCATTCAATATTTTTTTAGGTTGCCATTTCTTTCTGCGGTAGACCAGTTTCCATCCAAGGCTATAGAACCCTGTCTGTCCTGCTGTTTACCCATAGCTGGGGGGGGGGGGAAGAGGATTCATACATTTCCCAAGGATATTAGCACGTAAGTGAATGTAATGGAATGTGGACTGGAATTCGAATTCGGCTTTCCGATTCCTCAATCCGAACCGCTGTCCATCACATCTCAATATTTATAGATTCTTAATAAATAAAAGAATAGGTCTTCGTAAAAAAAATACTTTTGTTTTTAACAGTAGTGTAATGTTGTAGTATCCTGAAAACATCCGTATACAATAAACACGTTCTACATGTTTAAGCCTAAAAATTAGGGGCTCGTATTATAAACGAGAACTAAATATTATGTTTATTTCTGGCCACCCGCGTCACTATTTTGATATCTATGGTCCAAACTAATTAATACATAACAAAGTGTGTAAATGCCTAATCAAACCATATTTGTTTAAAAAATAATAATAAAAATTAAACACATTTCAGTCTTGTTGCTCATGTCAAACACACGTTATGACAGATTCATTTCTGTTGCTAACGGAGTAGAAGTCTTCATTTTTGATGTCATCGTCACTAAAGTCCAACAAGGAACTGACAAAGTACGTCTCTCCTTAAAGCACTGATACCACCCAACACTGGCCATAATCGGACATTGTTCCTATCTTCTTTGTGATTTCCATTTCCTTAAGATCCATATCTTTTTCTTGTTATGTGCCATGTCCTTTCAGGACGTAGGCGATCATGGCTTTCTACCTCCCTCTATCCCTTGCAGCTCTCAACAAGTTCCTTCCCTCTACTACCTCCCCCAGACCACATTCTGTCATCCACCTGCTCAATCTCGACAGGTATGTCACGCTTTCCCTTGTCTCTCTTTCCCTCTATTCAACCTGTGAGTATCAGATTCTCCAGGCCCTCTTTCCTCATTATGTGTCCCAGAAACTTCAAATGCCTCTTTCTGTTAAGTACAAGCCTTCTCCTTATTTGTAACCTCTCGAAGACCTCATCGTTGCTCACATGCTCGGTCCATGATATTCTTAGCATCCTTCTGTAGAACCACATCTCCGTCGCCTTGACTCTCTTCTTCATCTTTGAAGAAATCGTCCAACATTCGATGCTGTAAAGAAGGACAGATGTCACGTAACAGCTCAGTATTCTTTTCTTTGTTACCAAAGAAATCCTCCTGTCTCTCAATACTCTGCTCAGCTTTTGGAATGTGTCCTTGGCCATCTCAATACGTCTACGGATCTGTGTCGCACTTACCGTCCTCTGTCAAGACGTTTCCCAGATATTTAAACTTCCGAGTTTGCTTGATTCTAGTGTTCCCGACCTGCAAATCGCATTTCGAGCTCATCCTTTTACTGATGACCATGTATTCTGTCTTCTTGTAGTTTATGCTTAGTCCTTTCTTCTCACTCTCCGTCGCTACCTTCTGTAGGAGATTTTGTAATTTCTCTCCCGTGTCTGATATCAGTACTGTGTCGTCTGAGTATCTTATGCTGTTAAGGTTGCAGCCGCCAATGCTAAATCCCGGTAGGGTTTCCAATTCTCTCAGAATTGCCTCGCTGTATAGGTTAAACAGGTCGGGTGAAAAGACGCACCCTTGTCTTATGCCCCTTTCTATTTTCGTATATTCACTGAACTCGTTCCCTGTGCAAATGCATGCTGTTTGCTGCCAGTATAGGTTCTTGATTATTTTGATATCCCTCCCGAATATATCAATGTTGCTGAGCACTTCCATCAGGTCCTTGTGGCGTACTTTGTCGAAGGCCTTTGCGTAGCTATGAAACAGGGACATGTCCTTCTGTATCTGTATCGCTCTTTTTGATAACATTCTGAGCATGAATATTGCGTTCCTTGTTCCGGTGCCTTTAACAAATCCGCACTGTTCTTGTCCTATCTCTGACCTGATTCTGCTGCACGCTCTATTCAACAGAACACGGATGATGAGTTTTTGTTATGTGGTTCATCAGGCTTCAGTTATGCTAATTCCAATTCCTCTTTCCTTTACCATCTCAGTCAGCTTTTCTTTTTTCTTCAGAAATGCCGCTGATTTCACTTTCTCTGTCTTCTTCGACTTCAGCATTGACTGAACTTTGAACTTTATCTTTGCGTCCAAATCGGATATTGTACATCGAATGTAATGCCCAGATTTTTCCTCTGCATATAAGGTTGTCTTCAATTTTTCTGTGACTTTTAAAGATGATGCTTAATCATCATGTTCAAAATAATGGAGCCAAGTGTGTGTAAAGAAAATTGTTGTAAGAATTTTTAAACTGATTGATAATTGCTTTATATATTTTTTAAATGTTTAGTCAAATTAAAATCTTTAAAAGTTTGTATTTAGTGTTAGTTCATTTTTACCTAAAATAAATTCTTTTTAAGTTTCAGTTAGGTGGGTAACTACTGTAAATTTTATGTTTTCTTTACATGCCAAACGGTATGCGACAAATGGCGCTTGATTGAGTTTAGCGGGGTAAGCTATGAACGGAGTCGTGCCATGGCTGACTGCCGGTGACCAATAAATGGTGGTAATTTTTGTAGTCCACTTCTGTTTTGCTTTATAAATCACTCGAATTGGTTGTTTTTATTGAAATTTTCATTTGCTTATTATAAGGAAAATTTCTAACATTTTTATTATGCCCACATTAATATAAATAAATATAACAATATTGAGTAGATGTAATATTTTATTTTCTTAAAACATTTATTCTGTAAACTACGTTTAAAGATTATATTTTCCCGGTAGGTATTTTGGACACAGTCCACCATTGATTGCGTGATCACTTGACAACAAAAGAAAATATGTTATTAAGAGGGATCTTGGGGGAAAGTAAGGCAAAAATATGCATAAATCGACAAGAAGTGAAACATAAAGCAACAGAGGAATGCAATAATTCTTATAACAACAAGAACAGTTTAATGTTTATACATTCTTTTTATAGATACAAATATTTAAGTAAATGCTCTGTTTATAATAAACAGTATTAATCATCATTTACCGGCCAGTAAATGTTGTTTAATACTGTTTATTATAAACAGAGCATTTACTTAAATATTTGTATCTATAAAAAGAATGTATAAACATAAAAATGTTTTAAAATAATTGTCGGACTTTGTCCATTTCATAACTAGAACAGTGTTAATAGTTTGCGCATGCGTATGTGACATCACAACAAAGATGAATGCCACGATAAAATATTGGACATAACGGCGTATAAAAAGTTTTTATTTTTATTTATTTATTCGTTTATTTATTTTTGTATGCTAAGGGCAAACATCTAAATTTGGATCCCAAACCTGAAGAACGTAGGTTTCATAGGAATTTCTTTTCATCTTTTGGAACAGCAAGGACAGTGGATGGAGACATTCTGTAGCACATGATCACGGCTGATGTGACTTGGGTGCCTCAAGGTGTGAAAAAAGTTGATTTCATAACCTGGAAGCATCCATTGTCACCCAAGAAATTGAAGGCAACCGTTATTATATGCCTGAATATTCAGACCAGCACGCACATATGGGTTGTTATACTCACTATTCTCCGTGCAGTTATGGAAAATAATATAATGGAGGATCTCTAATAGTGAATCATTTAGTCTATTAATAAGTCACGGAAAACAGGTGTAAACTTCGTATATAAAGCACTCACATTTTTTCATCGCAACTGTTACAGCGGTAGAATGAAGGATATTTTTCGTCCCTGTCGTTTTCTCTCTTTTCTTGTCCCACTCATTTCCATGTCAAATATTTTAGTAGTAATGATAAATGTGTTGGGGATTGTTATGAGTTTGATTTATCAGAAGGTTAAAATGGTAAGAAGGCTAGATAATGGGTGTGTTCAACAATATTAATCCACAACAAATATAAAAATGTGAGCCTTCAAAACGAATCAATTGCAAGGTAATTCAATACGAAACAACAGTATTTTAGGTTTCAATAATAATAATAGACATTTATATACAATTTATATACATATAGTGAACTTGTGATTGAATAATGCAAAGTATGACCATGTATTGATTTGATGTCTTAATAATTCACAGTTCAAGATTGTTCATGTATTCAAACAGATTAAATTGTGTAGAATGAAAAATGTCACTTATGTAGAAATAAATGTTAGTTTGTGTGCGTGATTAAAATAGTAAATAAATGTCTTAAGTCTTCAGGAGTTGTTCACCTTTAACTGGTTTGAATTTATCTGGTTGCTGATTACAATTTCTATTTTGGTAGTGTATATTATCACTTTTCTTAGAAATTTGTAGATAGAGCTTGAGAAAGAAATGATGATTACTGAGTCAGCAAGTTGACGCGCGAAAGATTCTTTAGGTCAGTGTAATGACACGCGTGGATTCGTTTAGTATCTCTCGGAGGTTGTGTGGCTGACTGCTTGAACTGGATCGAACGATCCTATTTATTTATTTCTTGAGTTTAAAATCGGCTCCAGGGTGTTGAGCGGGAAAGCAGATTTTAGACAATTGCTACACATTGTCTCAACCAATGAAAAGTCGAGATTTAAAACGTGAAGTGCTGATTGGTTAAAACTGGTTTGGTAGAAGAGTGTATCAGGGGTGAGTAGTAAATATGGATGATTCCATCAAATGCATCTATCTCTTGTCTATTACTCTCTCTGTTTAATTCTAATTTTAATTCTATTTTAATAGTGCTAACGGAATATTGATTATGGTTAAGAAATAACGAGAGCAAATAATAATATTAATGGTATATGAACATTTTCATATATTTTTTTTACCACTGTAATAGATTTGTACAGACAAGACGAAAATATGCACTTCAATTCTCTGCATACTAGATAGAAATAAGGATCACAAGAAAGATTTCGTTTTAACTTGAACAATTTTGTCTTCATTTATATTACGATAGAAGGCTATTTTAAAGGCAGCGAAAAACAGTAAGAACATCTCATAATGAAAGTAGTTCATATAAGAAAATCTGATTGTTTATATATTTTGTGGAATTTACAGAGCATGTCTGGGCCTCTGTAAGCAATTAATAAAAAAGATACTTCCTGGCTAAATAGCTTAATATTTCAATATACAAATTTTCATTTTGTTCAGATTACACGATCTAAAAGCCTAACGTAGACATTAATAAAACAATAAATTTTCTTTTTGCAGTTAATTAATTTTTGGGTCTTTTATGTTTTGGAGATGTAATAGAATGTCCTTTTACGTATTTGTTTATTTAAGAATAAATTGTAATAATAAAAATTCAGAACTTGTTTTGAATAGGTTAAATCTTCAAAGAGAAATATCTGGTAAGGCAACGGTTAGAAATGCTTGCTGACTTAAACAGCAAGTGCAAAGAATGCAATAATGTTGCTAAGAATGGTGCAATATAGACGATTTTCTTTATGTGGGATGTCCGAAACTTTGGAGGAAATTTTGAATGCCGTTTCTTTGTTAATCGGAAACTCTTAGATGGTATTTACTCTATAAAAATAGAGATTTGAATTTTCATTATTTAACATTTTATTCACTCCAGTGAAAACTGTCAGATCAATGATTAAAAATGGCTTCGAGTGGATGAATCCTGAAAAGAAACCCAATCCTTCTTTGAACATCGTGAACTGGTGCTACAGAATCACAAGCAAAGAATTGTCCCAAATCACAGCACTTGAGGACAGTAACGAATGAAGTGAATAGCACCTGTAACCCTGCCGAGAGAATAGTGACACAATCAAGATGATGACGTTCCACACTACCACAAACAACGGGCAAGAAGGACCCCCCACATCAATTAAGAAACCTATTTTCTTGAAAAATCATTTTAATAGAAATATTTTATAAATTTCAACCAACAGTAGCATTGTTTTATAATAAATCCAACAACTTTAATAAAATAATGTTGAAACTACCTAAAAACTTAACTGAAGCTTTCTTTTGACGTCTAAATTAATCGTTTAAAATTCATCAAAAATTGTTCAAAGTAAATTCGAGTCATTGAGGTCCGCCAACATGATCAATACATAATTAAAGTCGATGGGTCAGGTAGGGTAACGCTTAGAAATTGGAAATTACTAAGGCGTTTCATTCTATATCGAGCCATTCGGCCACCCAACACTATCTCGCTCGGAGCCAATGCGTAAATGTCTGATTTTGGTCATTCGATGCCTGACTTTGAGACGGCAACTTCCGGGCAACCCGGCAATACCCCGCAAGTTTGTTAGTTGACAGGAACATAGTTTTTAAAATGTTTAGGCCACGAAACTCTTCTCCCATATTTCATGGAACGGGGGCTGTGTTTTGGGGAGTGATAGACACTTCCGCTTGTTTTGTTTGTGATGTGGGTAATGTAATGTAATGTTGGTGACTGTGAAATTGTTATATCTTTTTGTGTCAATATAAGCTGATTTGATTCTGTCAATTCCAATTCTATATTTCAGTATAAATAAAGATATGTAGCACAAATGATACTAAAAAGTAATCTGTTCTCTTCTTTCGAATCAAATCCAGGTCATTATGAAATGTCTCCGATCGTAAATTTTGAAATGTTATGACGTTTAAAACGTGGCGACACACATTTTTAAAAGTGGAGAACAATTAGCAGTACATTTGTGGTGAAAATAAAGGAACTCTCTAATCTTTCCCTGACTTTCCAGGACTGATTGATTTCCCCCCTGTTTTCGTCTTTCTCTCTTTACGAGGTAGTCGGCCATTTTCTTCTTACGGTTCGCTACCGGAGTAGATTTCTAGTGGAATAAAGCTTCACTCAAGCTATATGGACTCAGCCTTGTTTCACTTCCTCTCAAACTCTTTTTACGACAATTTATTCCACTAGAAATAATCTATCAGGATGGAGAAATACCTTAAGCCAGAACGCCTAGATCTAGACACGAATAAACCTGACTCAGCTGACACATGGCGACATTGGAAAAGATCCTTCCAAATCTTTCTCGAAGCGGCCGGCGAAACACAACAACAGACTCCACTGACAGACAGACTGAAACTGAATCTACTTATCAACCTTGTCTCTCCCACTATCTTTAAACACATCTCCGACGTGGACGATTACGATTCAGCCATGGACGTTCTGGAAGGAGTGTTTGTGCAGCCTAGAAATACCATCTTCTGTAGGTATCTGCTGGCTACTCGTCGTCAACAAACTGACGAGGGTGTAGACCAGTATTTGCAAGCTTTAAAGAAACTCGCGAAGGATTGCGAGTTCCAGGCTGTTACAGCAATACAGGCGATAGACGAATACATACGAGACGCTTTTATAAACGGAATTTCGTCTAATCACATCAGACAACGACTCCTGGAAAACAAAACACTAGATCTAGTCACTGCTTATGACCAGGCGCTAACACTTGAGATGGCACAAAATCAATTAACGTCCTACTCTCAACAGAACTCATTAAACGCATCTGTCTCTACTGTTCAAACTGAGGTAACTGACGATGACGATCAGTCTGGGTGCTATGAGGAACATACCGTGGCCGCCATTTCTGGACAAAAATGCTTCTTCTACGGGAATCAGAGACATGATAGAATTAGATGCCCTGCCCGAAACTCAATTTGCAAAAATTGCAAAAAGAAAGGACATTTTTCTCGTGTCTGCAGATCATCTACAGCGGCTGCTATCAACCACGGTGAGTCTATTCTCGCGTCTTCCTCTACTCTTGGACATTCCTCAATCTAAGTGGTAGAGAGTACCGTAATGTCAAGTTGTCCGTTATGGCTAACTTATGCTGTGATGTCATTCTTGGGCATAATTTCCTACGTCAGCATTCTTCGGTAAAAATACCTTTCGGGGGACTGCTTCCACCTCTCACTGTTTGTGGACTAACTGCAATTAATAATGTCCCTTACCCCTCTCTGTTTGCGAATCTAACTTCTGATTGTCATCCAATAGCAGTAAAATCCAGGAGACATAGCCTACCTGACGCTAAATTCATTCATTCAGAAATATCGCGTATGCTGAAGAAAGGAATTATAGAGCCATCTCAATCGCCATGGCGAGCCCAAATACTGGTAGTGTCTCCTGAAAATCACAAGAAGAGACTCGTCGTAGATTATTCCCAGACGATAAATCGGTTCACTCTTCTGGATGCTTATCCACTTCCTCGGATAGAGGACATGGTAAATGAGATTGCCTGTTATCAGGTATTTAGCACTCTTGATCTAACCAGAGCCTATCACCAGGTTGCCATCAAGCCAGAAGAACGAAAATATACTGCCTTCGAAGCTGCTGGGTCTCTGTACCAATTTTGTCGAATCCCTTTTGGAGTGACCAATGGAGTAGCAAGTTTCCAGCGAGTCATTGATGACATTATCAGGCGAGAAGACCTCCGAGGAACCTACGCCTATATCGACAACGTTACTATCTGTGGTCATAACCAGGCAGAACATGACAACAATCTAAAGAAATTTATGAATAGTGTGGCAAAGTACGGCCTAACACTTAATAAAAGCAAATGTCATTATTCACTTAGTTCGGTGGACTTGCTTGGGTATACTATAAGCATGGGTTCAGTAAAACCTAACCCTGACAGACTCAAAGGATTGGTGGATATTCCAGTACCTCAAGACCATACCTCTCTCCGACGAGCAATGGGGATGTTCTCTCACTATTCTAGGTGGATATCAAATTTCTCCGAAAAATTACATCCCTTAACCAGAGTTGTCCATTTTCCTCTCGCTAAAGAACAAACGGATGCCTTCAAGCATCTAAAGGAGGAGATCGCAAAATCGTGCCTGGTGGCTATAGACTCTACTCTACCTTTTGAGATTGAGACTGATGCTTCGGAACATGCTATTGCTGCCTCTCTAACCCAAAACCGTCGGCCGAGCAAAAGCACTCATCAGTTGAAAAGGAGGCCTATGCAATTGTAGAAGCGATTCGAAAGTGGAGACACTTGTTACTCGGGAGACATTTTAAGCTTATCACAGATCAGAAATCTGTCTCCTTCATGTTCAATCTTAAAAGTAAAAACAAGATAAAAAACGAGAAGATCACAAGATGGAAATTAGAACTTGCCTGTTTCAGCTACGACATAGTATATCGTCCGGGAAAACAAAATTCTGCTGCGGACGCTTTATCACGAATTTGCTCTTCTACCATCTCTGTTAACAAACTACATATCTTACACAAAGATTTATGTCACCCTGGGGTAACAAGAATGCTGCATTTCGTCAGAAGTAAAAATATGCCATACTCTGTAGATGTAAGAGCAGTAACCAGGTCATGCCAGGTGTGTTCCGAGATAAAGCCTAGATTCATTAAAATGCCCCCTCAAACACTCATAAAAGCAAGTCAACCCTTTGAAAGATTAAGTATAGACTTCAAGGGACCTTTACTTTCAAATTCTCGCAATCGGTTCATACTTACTGTGGTTGACGAATACTCCCGTTTTCCTTTCGCTTATCCTTGTGCTGATGTCTCAGCAGCGACTGTCAAGAAACATCTAACTAGTTTATTTTCCATTTTTGGAAACCCTTCTTTTGTGCACTCTGATCGTGGTACAGCTTTTATGTCGGACGAATTAAAGGCGTTTCTACTTTCTCGACGCATTGCTACCAGCCGAACAACTGCCTTTAATCCACGGGGCAATGGACAAGCAGAGAGGTACAATGGTATCATCTGGCAAACGGTGAGCCTGGCTCTACGGTCTAGTAATCTCTCAGTTGCTAGTTGGGAAAAAGTTCTAGATGTAGCACTCCACTGCATTCGCTCATTGCTTTTCACTGCCTCGGACTGTACTCCTCATGAACGTTTGTTTAATTTCCAAAGGAAATCAGCTTCTGGTGATTCCATACCAACATGGTTAACCAAATCAAAATCGGCGCTCCTGAGGCGCCATGTATGCGGGAGTAAATATGAGCCTTTAGTTGAGACAGTTGACATACTCGAAGTCAATCCGAACTACGCTCACGTGCGACTTAACAACGGACGAGAAACGACAGTGTCTCTACGCCATATTGCACCATTGGATGGCAAACCAAACGGTTCACACACAGAACTTGATCCAATGGACGCCCCTATCCAGTCTAACACTCCTACTCCTCCTCCTCTGCCGAGTGCTCTGGAAAATACTGTTATTGACGATTCAGCTGCCCCCGAAAACCACCCCACTGTAAATTCCACTCCTACATCTCCCCATCCTCTGCCCTTGGATAGCTTCCAGAGGAACTCTTCAGAAGACGCTGATGTATCGAATCTTCGACGCTCTTCTAGAATTCGTCGAAAACCTCCGTATTTAGCTGAAAATTATCAGCTTTGAACATCTGTTTTTCTCCTTTCTCTACTTTTAGTTTGAGCAGACACCCATAGAAACCACCCCTTGCCAGAAGAACGTACAAACCTGAACTTTTTCTTAAGTAGCGGAGAATGTGGTGAAAATAAAGGAACTCTCTAATCTTTCCCTGACTTTCCAGGACTGATTGATTTCCCCCCTGTTTTCGTCTTTCTCTCTTTACGAGGTAGTCGGCCATTTTCTTCTTACGGTTCGCTACCGGAGTAGATTTCTAGTGGAATAAAGCTTCACTCAAGCTATATGGACTCAGCCTTGTTTCACTTCCTCTCAAACTCTTTTTACAACAACATTATAATCTATAAGAGTTGTTGGGTAAATAAATAAAACATATAATTTGTATTTACTTTTTACCAATAAAAAATCGTATATTTTACAGTAGATATGTATAGTTGATTTCAAAATTCTAAAGATTTACAAGCAAATTTTCTGCGGGACATTTGCTGATTGACCTTCTATAACGCCCCGCGCCTTTTAAACATTAAACATATTTTAAATATTTTCTTTGCAGGTTTAATCTTGATTTTTAATTGCAATAAAGTAGTACAAACTAAAGTTAATCGCAAAAATAACATCATTTTTCGTACTTAAAAGCTGTTTTTAGACTGTTTTTAATTATTACAAAGATTTTTTGTCAACAAATTGCATGATTATTTGATTTGTCAATAGAAAAAAATTAAAATCTTCTAAAAATTAAATATTTCTCATAGAAAATTGATTGGGAAAATAGTTAAGTTAAGTTAATCATTCATTAATTTAGTAAACTTAATTATTGATTAACAGTTTTTTTTTTAAATATTACATTTTGCTTAAAATAAAGAAACACATTTTATCCTGAGTCTATGGAAGTATGTCAGGTATGTCAACTCAGTTCAAAGGTCTCACAGCTGATATCATGTCGCCAAAGTTAACAGTAATTTCATTGGTCTAAGACCAAAAAATAAAATAAAAAATAAAAATGAAAAAGCACCTTATGTCAGCAATTAACAAACTAGTAAAAAGGATGAACACATTTTTTCGCTCAGTTAGAGAAAAAGTTGTGAGCAAGAAAGTTATTAAATTACTAGTGCACTCGTGCCATCAAAACTGACGGCAAGTATAAGTATTATGTATTATATCGTAATTTTCGTTTAATCCAATTATAATTTTGAAATTTAAAATAGTTCGTTGTTAACGTTAATAATTGAACAGTGTACAATTTATAAACACCTAAGGAAAGATATCCGTATATTATCCTCATAAATGTTACACATTTACAACTAAAATTACGTTTACTGCAAAAATTCCCAAAGCAAAGCACAATATTTTTGTGCAAAAGTTCTGAGTAATCCTTGACAGTCCGTACGTAGATTCAATCTGTAATCAGTGTCTGCTTATTTCTCGTCATACTAAGAGCAACGTATCATCAAATATTTTTTTAATTTATTTTTGTCCCCTCCCCTTCATTTATTTATTTATAATTTTTAAAGTTTAAAATGAATTTCTAGTAAAAATGAACAAAGCATTATGTGGCGTATTGTATTATATATACGAACCCTCTTCGATAGAGATTAGGGGGGAAAATGGAATTATATTTTATTCTAATGGGAAAGTGAACGCAAGACAAGGCAAGGAATTGAACTATACTGCGCTACAAAATGTTAATATGCATAAAATAAAACAAAAACTTTAAAAAATCTATTTTCTTTCTTAAAAATTGTGTTCAATATTTTGTTAAGCTTAACAATTCTCATTTATGAAGATATCGTTATTATTTACTAACAACTTTTCAGAAATATCTACATAGAATAATAAATAATAAATATAAAACGTTAATTTAATTAAATAAATGAGATTAAATCTTCTATAATTTAATTATCAATGATTATTTTTCTTTAACAATCCAAAATTCAACAATTATTTAAAAGAAAAAAAAATGAAAACTTTACAAATAAATTACTTACAATTTAAATATTTTTCTTCCAATTAACGGCTGATTTTATGATTTGGCGTTAACATTTCGAATAGGTGAAGTTCGCTCGTACCTTACTTGTGCAGGTAAAACGATGGTTTTAAAAACAAAAGATTTTTCGTTCTAAGTTAGATACAAGAAATCTTTATATAACAATTACCTTCATTCTTTTTTAGAATTGCACAAAAAATTAACATATTACAAATTTCTAGTCTTTGTTATTAACACATGACACGTCGTGTTTGTAAAAGTATTGGACGGTAGGTAGTTTGAGCCAATCGACGATTACTAAGAGTTTTCTTTTAGATAACAAACTTATCTTATTAGAATTTTAAAATGTTCATTCTTCTACGAAAAATAAATTGTTTTAGCACCTGGTTTTTACCAAAATTCCCTTTCATTCGAAAATGAGTATTCAAGATTTTACTACTCGAATTTAAACAGAAAAAGAACTCTACCATTATTTTTGCACCTAATTTCTCTCAAGAAATGAACATTTTATGAAATTTCGCCATGATTTTTTTCCGAATAGTTCAAAACATGGGCTGCATTTGCATTTACTACAATTTTCAACATCAGAGATTAATGATTGCGTGCATTAACTTTCCCTTCCCCTCTTTAATTAGTGTGCACCTCACTTGGCCGGTCATGTGACGATAAGCAGCCACTGAGTGACGTTCCAGTCTGTACAGATTGGCATTATTTTATTTGTAGATTGTCATGTTTTTCTCATTTTAACACATTTTTGACTATTAACATTTCAAAATATGTCGTTTTTCAATATCTTTTCATTCAATTTTCAATAATTTGAATAATATTATGCATAGATTCCCAGTATTTTTCTCATTTTAACGCATTTCCAACTACTGTCACATTATATGAATATATCATATGTATATGTGGATTTTCATTATCATTGCTTTTAACAAATTTTTGACAGTTTGCATGCGGAGACGTTCGGTATTTTTGAATTTTGACACATTTTCGACTATTAAGAGTCAAAATTTGAGAATTGGCATTAGACTTTCTTTTTAACACATTTTCGATAGTCTGCCTTATATTATGTATAGATTTTTAATATTTCTCTCTTTTTAATGCGTTTTCAGCTATTAATATTTCAATTGGTTCGGATTTTCAGTATCCTTTCATTATAATACATTTGCGATGATTTACATTACATCGTGTGTAGATTATTATTAAATTTCAAAATATGTAGATTTTCAATATCCAGTCATTTTTATATATTATCGGTAGTTTGGATTACATTATGTGTAAATTTTCAGTATTTTTCTCATTGTAACATATTTTGAACTATCAACATTTCAATATATGTGGATATTCGTTAACTTTTCATTTAAATCATTTTTTATGGTTTGCATACGTACATTTTTAGTATTTTTCTCATTTTTATACATTTTCGACTATTAACATTTCAAACTATGTAAATTTTCAATATCATTTCGTTTTAACACATTTTTGATAGTTACAGAGTGTTTATCGACAATTAACATTTCAAAGGGATAGTCGAAAACTATCGAAAACATGTTAATTGGTAAGTTTACCAATTAATATGTTTTCGATAGTTTTCGACTGTAGGTAGTATTTTCTTCATCTTTACACATTATCCACCATTAACAATTCAAAATATGTCGATTTTCGCACATTTTCCTTATTTTGCATTGTATTTTCAGAATCCTCATTTTCACGCATTTTCAATTATTAACATTTTTGTATATTTTCGTTATTTTGCATTGTATTCTGTGTGTATTTTCAGTATTTTTCTCATTTTAACACATTTTCGATTATTAATATTTCAAAAATGTTGATTTTAAATATCAAATTATTTTCACTCATTTTCGTTGTTTTGCATTATATTGAATGTATATTTTCAGAATTTTTCTCATTTAATTCACTTTGGATTAAGAACATTTGTTAAAACACAGCTTTTCAATCTCATTTAATTTTTTAAAGTTTCCGACATTTCGAATTACGTTATATGTACATATTCAGTATTTTTCTTATTTTAACACATTTTTAATTCATATTTCAAAAGATGACGGTTTTCTATATACATTCCTGATAACACATTTTCGTTAATTTTCCTGACATAATGTATGTATTTTCAGAATTTTAGCATTTTTAACACATTTTGGATTATTAATATTTCCAAATATATAAATTTTTAACATCCTTTCATTTTTATTCATTTTCGGGTATTTTGCATTGTATTCTGTATGTATTTTCAGGATATTGCCCATTTTAACAAATTCTTTACTATTAGCATTACAGATTATGAATATGCTTTAATTTTTGTACATTTTCGTTATTTTTCACTGCATTCTATACGTATTTTCAGGATATTTTAAACATTTTCGGTTAGTAACATTTCAAAATATGTCAATTTTCAATATCCTTTCATTTTTGCACATTTTTGTTATCTGCATTGCTTTCTCTGTAATTTAGTATTTTTTCTTATTTTAACAGATTTTCGAATGTCAAAATATGTCAAAGGATATTTAAATATCCTTTGATTTTTGCAAATTTTCGTTATTTTGCATTGCATTCTCTGTGAATTTTCAGGATTTATACTATTTTAAAGCATTTTAGAATATTAACATTTCCAAATATTCTATTTTCAATATTGTTTCATCACTACAAATTTAAGTTATTTTGTATTAAATTTTGTGTATATTTTTAGTATGTTCGTTAACATATTTTCAACTATTAAACATTTCAACATAAGCAGATTTTCAAAACTCATTCAGTTTTACACATTTCCGATATCTTGCATTGCATTCTGACTGTATTTTGAGGATTTTTCTTCTTCAAAAACAGTTTCGACTATTAAAGTTTCAAAATATTCAATATCATTTCATATTTGCATATTTTCGTAATTTTGTATTACATTATGTGCATAGTACGTTTCAGCATTTTTTTAAAAATTCGATTATAATTATTGAAAATTGAAAATTTTTTTCTTTATTTTGCATTGAAACATTTCAGTATGCTTCTTAACATCTGATTGTATTTTCATGATTTTTCTCATTCGAAAAGAGTTTCAACTATTAAAGTTTCAAAATATATAGATTTGAAGATCCTTTGATTTTTTAAGATTTTTATTATTTTGTATTCTGTATTTAATTTTAGCATTTTTGGGGGGTTATTAATATTTCAAAATATGACGATTTTTAATATCTTTGTATTTGTGCATATTTTCGTTTTTTGCATTGTATATTTTCATTAGGGTTATTATTACCATATTTTCGACTATTAATATTGCAAAATATGTCGATATTCAATATCGGTTCATTTCTGTACATTTTCTTTATTTTTTCATTATATATGAATATTTTTATTATCTTTTCCATTTCAAAACTTTTTCAAAATATATCAACTTTCAGTATCCTTTCATTTTTGCATATTTTCCTCAATAAACATTAAAAAATATTTAGATTTTCAATATTTTATCTTTTCTACACATTTTCGTTATCTTGAATTACATTATATTTCTATATTCAGTATGTATCAAAATATAAAGACTTCCAATATCCTTTCATTTTTACAGATTTTTGTTATTTTGCATTGCATTCTGTGTGTATTTTCAGTATTTTAGTTATTTCAACACATTATCGATTATTGATATTTCAAAATATGCATATTTTCAATATTCTTTCATTTTTTTAAAGTTATCGTCATTTTCCATTGCATTCTCTGTGTGTTTTCAGAATTTTTGCAATTTTGACACAATTTCAACTAATAACAAGTTTAAAATCTATCGATTTTAAATGACCTCTTATTGTTGCATATGTTTATTATTTTGTATTTTATTTGTCTGTGTATTCTAAAGATTTCCGTCATTTAGATAGATTTTCGATTATTATCATTTCAAAATGTGTAGATTTTCAATATCCACATATTTTTGCACATTTTCATTGTTTTGAGTTACATATCATGTATATTTTCAAGATTTTTGTCATTTTCACACATTTTCGGTTATTGCCATTTCAAAATATTTCAGTAACTGATTATTAATATATATTTTATTTATTTTCATTACATTATCTGTACATTGTTAATAGGTTTATTATTTTAACACATTTTCGACAATTAATATTTCAAAATATGAAAGTTTTCAACATCCACTCACTTTTTCGTTGTTTTCCATTACATATTTTGACACATTTTCGATTATTATCATTTAAAAATAAGTCGATTTTCAATATCTTATCATTTCTACATATTTTCTTTATTTTGCTTTACTTTTTCTGTATAACAAAAAAGCATGTTTCTTATGTTAACATAGTTAAGACTATTAAAATTTCAAAATATGTATATTTTAAATATCCACACTTGTTTGCATATTTTCGTTATTTGGTAGTACATATTGTGTGTATTTTAAGGATTTATGTCATTTTGTCATATTTTCGATTATTTCCATTTTGAAGATATATCGGTTTTGCTACACATTTTCTTATTTTGCTTTTCATTGCATGCATATTTTTGTATGTTTCTTATTTTAACACATTTTCGACAATTAACATTTTAAAATATGTACATTTTCAATATCTACACTCCTCTCATATTTTTTATGTTTCCAATTATGTATAGTGTATATTTTAAGACTTGTATTTTTGATACATTTTCGATTATTACCATTTGAAATATCTGACGGTTTTCAATATCTGATTAGTTTTACATATTTTCTTTGTTTTGGTTTACATTATTTTTATATTTTATTATGTTTCTGATTTCAATACATTTTCGACTACTAACATTTCAAAATATGTAGATTTTCAATATGCACTCCTTTTTGTACTTTTTCATTATTTCGCATTAGATATTGTGTGTATTTTCAGGATTTTTGTGATTTTGACGCATTTTCTATTATTGCCAATTCATAATATGTTGATTTTCAATATTTGATCATTTCTACATATTTTCTTTATTTTCCTTTACATTAACTGTATATTTTTTGTTTCTTATTTTAAATTAATTTTTCGATCATTAACATTTCAAAATATATAGATTTTCAATATCGCCTATTCTTTCCATAGTTTCGTTATTTTGCATTACATATTACATATGCTAAATGTTCAATATCATATCTATTTTTGCCCTTTTTATCATTTTTACGCATGTGTATCTGTTTATATTTCTGTGGTGAGGTATTATGTGCATTATTTACATTATTCGGACTATTGTCCTCATCTTTGTCGCCATATTTATTACATAGTTTCGACCGTTGTACGCTCCGGCCTTCGTCAGGTGGTTGGAATGTCAAACTGAACCCTTTATTTCGCTCACTGGGGTAGACTGTTATAGTTCCACGTGCCATGTTTAATGGATGTCAGTTATCAGTTATCTCCTGTCAATTTCCCTCTGCACTGACTTAACCAGGTATTGAACTCACACTCTTTGGGTTCTGTCACTGGATCTAACTAACGCCTTTATCCACTGTGCCATGTGTCCTTGAGGAGATAACTGATAACTAGAACAGTCTACCCCAGTGAGCGAAATAAAGGGTTCAGTTCGACATTCCAACCATCTGAAGAAGGCCGTAGCGTACAACGGCCGAAACGTTGTAATAAATATGGCGACAAAGATAAGGGCAATAGTCCGAATAATGTAAATAATGTGCATTCTGTGTGTATTTTCATGATTTTTGTCATTTTTATATATATTCGATTATTAACATTCCAAGATATGATGATTTTCAATATCCATTCAAATTTAAATATTTCCTTATTTTGCATTACATTGTGTGTATATTTTCAATATTATTTTATTTTAGCATATTTTCGTCTAGTATAATTTCAAAATATGTCGTTTTTTAATATCCATTCATTTGTACACACTTTCGTTACGTTGTATTTCATGCAATGTGTATTTTTTCACAATTTAACGTATTTTCGATTATTAATATTAAAATATATCGACTTTCAATAATCTTTTTAGTTTGCACATCATTTTTATTTTTTATTTCATTCTGAATATTTACACTATTTTTCTTATTTGAACCCATTTTTAACTTTTCACAATATGTCAATTTTGAATATCGTTTCATTTTTAAACTTTTTCAAATGTTTCCGTACGATTATGTGCATAATTTCTCATTTTAAAACATTTTCTGTTAATCATTATTTAAGACTTTCGACATTTTGTATTATATGTTTTCGGTATGTTTTTCCTTTGAACACATTTTCGTCTATTAATATTTCAAAATATGTCGATTTCTAATATCCGTTTATTTGTATACATTTCCGTTATATTGCATTACATTATATGTATATTTTCAGTATTTTTCACGTTATAGCACATTTTGGACTTTTAACATTTCAAAATGTGTCGATTTTCATTTATTCTCATTATTTATCTTATTTAACATATTTTATCTCTTAAAGTTTAAAATATGTCTATTTTCATTATGCTTTTATTTTAAGAGTTTTGACGTAGACACCACGAAAGTGGAAACTCCACCGACATACGGTGTAAGCCCATACTTTTACTATATGAAATGCGGGAATTGTGAGTAAAGACATATTTTCTATATATTGCCTAACCCAGTTTTTTTTCTGTGGCTGAGAGAATGCCTGTTACATATTGTCATTTGTTAGCATTTTTTCTTTCTATGAAATAAAATCCTTCATTTACTTTCTTCCGTCTACTCCCTGTCCGTTCTTTACTTTTACTTTTAATGTTTGGTTAAATAGCCGTATCTACAGCAGGTAGAGGCCGCCCATATATATGTGTACCACTCAACAATGGTACCATGTGGAGAATTTTCGATCATAAAAATCTCATATTTTTCCTGAAAGGACCTTGTTTTACTTTTCAGTAAATCTCTGTATTTTTCTAAACATTTTATCAAAATTGGTGCATTTGTCTTTATTGATTCTAACAGTCAAATTGAAGTAAATAAACATTTTCAGTATATTATCCATTTTTTATTTTAAAACTGTGCTACAGACCTACCAAAGTGCAGGGATTTCTCTGAATCCGATTCTGTGAATGACCGAATATGTCACAAGTGGTTTGGAGATTTCGTGCTAAATTTAGTTGCATTGTCGAATAAACCAGTTGAGGTTGATAAATCAATTACTTGAGACTAACCAACTTTATACGACACTGAAAATAGATAAAAAATATTCAAAGGTAACATTGAAAATCTTTTTCCTCAATTTGGTTACGTTAGTCTCTTTGATGTTTCAATATAATGAAAATGTTCCATTTCATAAACAAATGGAATCAGGCGATAAAAATTGAATGCATTGAAACAACATAAAATGAAGCAAGTAAAATAAGTCACTACTTTTACGAAACTCCAGTTTTCATTCAAAAATATGATAATGTGTTTATGGCGGAATTAAAAGGGGTCTTCTGCTTTGAGTTACTTCCAAAGCCAAATGGTTGATTCTAACAAGTACTACTAACTCTGGAGAAAGTGGGAGAACATAGAACGCCCCATCTTTTATCCCTAATATTAAAAATAGGTGCATACAAAACAAACAGAATTCGAAATTACTATGTGAAATTTGGAAAGAACAAACATGTATTATATAAACATCAAAACAATATAAAAAAATATAATTTTAACAAAAAAGTTTGCGCAAAAATGTTCTTTTGTGCACCTTTTTAGTAAAGGCAGATAACAGATCAAAATATATAAAGGCTCTTACAAAGAGTTGCAATACAACCTTTAAATAATAGAAACACCTTGAGAATGTAATCAAAAATTTTAAATAAGGTTGAAAAAGGTGAACCCATATAACCGGGGGCTTTGGTAAATTCACTTGCGTTCCTGGAACTTTTAAAAATTATTTCTTCTTTAGAACGCAGTTCTATTCACAGGTTTCATTTGATTCACTTGTTTGTTTGTTTTTTTTTTCGTTTACTTCTGTGAGAAACAGCCCAGCTCAACCACAGGTGACAGTCAAAAATAGCTTTCCCTTTTAGAACCTTACTTTTCTGCCTTCAGGACAAAATTCTCATGTCACCTCGTCTCCTGACTCCTTCGAAATTTTCGCTCCTTCCGTTCGAAAATTATATTACCTACGCTAACCGGTCTTCTTAAAGATTATCATCGAAGAGGCCCCAGGCGAGTCTTAACTTTAAATTTGATTGGACAACAAATACAAAGAGTATAGATGTTTTAAAGTTAAAAATTATTTTAAAACATTCTAGCTTGACCGAATTATTTTCATTATTTACATTATTCAGACTGTTATCCTCATCTTCATTGTCATATTCACAACGTCCTCTGGCCTTCTTCAGGTGATTGGAATTTCGAACCGAACCCTTTATTCCGTCCACCATTCCAATCACCTGAAGAAGGCCGGAGCGTACAACAGCCGAAACGTTGTGAATATGGCAATGAAGATGAGGATAACAGTCCGAATAATGTAAATAACAATTATACCTCAACTCAGAGATAGAATTATTTTTGGTGGTTCTAAATTTAGTAAATTTTACAGACACATGTAAAACGCCAAATTTAATTTTTTTATAAACCGTTTGGGTTTCTTTTGCATACACTTCTCCAAAAAGTAGTGTAAAAGTCAAATCTAGACTATTATAATATTTATTTATTTATAATTATCTACGCCTTTTATTAACCATTATTTTTAATTATTTTATGTTACTAACTAATAAAAAATGTTATACTACTTCCAAATAAAATAAGTAAAGGTACTAATCGAATAAGTGTCTGGAATTAAGAGAAGAATTGTTTTATTTTATTCGGATAATGCTAGCCCCCATGTTTCTTTGGTGATCAGGTAAGACCTATTACTGCTTAGTTGAGAAGCTTTCAACCATCTGCTGCATTCAATAAATAATGAACCTTTGGATTGCCATTTCTTTTGCTACTTACAGAATTCTTTTAATGAAAAGAATTTCAGTTCCCTAGAAACCTGCAAAAGATACCTAGAACATTCTTATGAGAAAGTTTTAAAAATGGAGGCGGGATGTTATACTAAGTGAATTGTTTGATTTCTGAAGAAATTTGTCGACATTATTGAACAAAATATTTGTCGTTTTGTTTCACAATCTTCCACCGCGAATTTTTGGGTTCGGAATCATTTCTTCGAATACTCAAGTACAATCAGCTGCACTTCCTCTCATCCTCCGAGTTCTCTCCAATACAAATAGATGTCTCCCGTGTGAGGGATGACAATGACAGCGCTACAAAATGGCTTCACGTTTATGCAGAAGTCTAAGAGACAATCACTTGGCTACAAAGGATTATCTAATAATTGTGTTTAATAATTGGAAAATAATTTAATATTCAAAACGATTAACTCAAAACGATATTTAATTTAATATTCAAGACGATAAATTGGAAAGTAGTTTCTTACTTCAAATGATTACCTGGGAAATAAATTGGAAAGTTACATCTTATTTCAAATGACTATGTCCGTAATGAATGTCGAAAGTAGTTTCTTACAGCAAATTATTATCTCAGTAATAAAGTGGAAAGTGGCTTTGTGGCGGACTTCACCACATTGATTTAACTTTAGATGAGGAAACAAAACTGACGTGAAAAAGGATAAGCAAAAGACATCATTACACATAAAATATGTATTTACGAAGATGTACAAGTATGTGAAAGAAGGTATGCATTGAATAGGAAAAAAGGTTGAATAAAACAAGAGTTGTCTCTCTTTAATTATTATTTTGTATTCCAAAGTTCACTGAAAGAAAGTTTGTGATAGTTTCTTGTAATAAATGTTCTCAACAGTTTTGTTGTGTAAGAAAAGATTATGCGAGTGTAAGGAATGTTCAGCATGTGAGTGGTGGTGTGAGTGAGAAGATTGGCGCATGGTTTCAATTGTCGTGGATCGTCTGGCAGCTGGAATCTCACTAATTATCTAAGAATATTTCTTGCTTATATAGGTGACCATAGGCTCCGAATCGCTGCGCGGGAAGAGTTATTTTTCACGTGCAGACGATCTGATTGGTTGGCATTGACCAATCAGCGAGCGAGTTTTGGGGAGACTCAAGAAAGCTTCTGGGATCCGTTTCTCCCAAAAGTGTACAAAAATGACTACATGAAAATAGAGCGATTACAAAATTGTCGCATTGCTGCGATTTGTAAATTGTCTATAATAAATATAATTTATTAACCAATGAATGCTTGTCGTTGTATGTGATTTGTATTTGTGTATGTACGTATGTGTGTGCGATGTAGATCGGCATAGCTTCTTACTTCAAATGATTATTTCGATAATAAATTGTAAAGTTTTTCTTACCTCGAGTGTTTATCTCGGTCATAAATCCAAAAATGGTTTCTTCAAATGATTGATCTCAGTAATGAACAGAAAATGGTTTCTTATTTAAAATTCTCGTTCTTTTATTGTTCACTCTCCTTAGTGTTTTTACTCATATTCTCTAACGCTCAATGACCCCTTGTGTCTTAGTGACTTTATTGCTTTGGTTGGGGTGAAGAAGAAAAAAGAAAACAAGAAATATCTCATTCTGTTACATTTGTTTTGCCTGCTGATAGAACTCAAAAAAATATGGAACGACATCTGTGTTAAGAAATGATTTCTGAAAAAATGGTTCCTCCACAAAATTTGAAACAATGTTTTCAATAGACTGTCTACAAAATGGGTTCCAAAAGCAAAATTGAAATAAATAAATTTGATTGTTGGGATTACACATGGCTCACGGATACTTATTTCTAATGACTTAATTCTTTACTACGTTCAGCTTATTTGGCTTCAAAGCAACAGAAATGGACATCCAAGTGGATACACGAATGAATTGGTCTACCACATTAGTTTTCGCACCATCACGCTACTGTAGTGTATCCTGTAAATTAATGGCGTCAATGGCACAAGAAACACGCATTTGTTAATTGAAGGGAAGCCACTCTTGCTCACTCTGCTTTAAATGAACCACAAATAAATTAATTTGACGTTGCAGGACTAGTTTATATATATATATATATATATATATATATATATATATATATATATATATATATATATATATATATATATTGCTGATATTCTCTGATACGAGTGGACGAAGTGATTCCTGGTGGGTCCGTCTATGAAACTCTTGAGTCGGGATGCTGAAGCTAACATCAATTAGCTAAGTAACAAACATTTTTTTTATTCGTATTAATTATATAACAGCAAAATAGGTCCAATTGTCAGATTAATCTTTGAACCATTGATAATTAATCATTTCTAAGAGAAATGATTAAAGATATCTTACTGGAATTCTCCGAGGTTTTTATAACACTATTGGACTATTTGAGCAAGAAGAATGTGTAATCACTCACCAAGTTTATCAGAAGAATCAAAATAAACGATCATAAACGAAAATGACATATTCGTTATTAGTTAATCATAGTTAAGGGTCAGAGGCTCATGAAGGATTGAAATAAAATTCAATCATATATATATATATATATATATATATATATATATATATATATATATATATTATTCCAGGATCATTTTCCAACTTATTCCAGATGATCTTCGCCCTCTCTAACCTTCTAACTTTATGTCCTGGAGTAACAAGTTGCCTCACACATTTCACATACGATTTCATTTTTTTTTCACTGCTCTTTAGACTTTCATAGCTGAAACTCCTCTCTCACGTGCCAAACGTCTTACGGGTTGAGTTGGATCTTTTCTAATAGATCTCTTTAGCTCTACGTTGAAATGATGACCCATCTTCCTGTTGTGATCTCCTGATCCAGTTTTTCTCTCTAGTGTTCGCACTTTTTAAAACTTATTCACCGTTCTCTTGATGGTTCTTGAATGGACTCGAATGGAAGCCAGCGTATGAATATTGATACCATTACTGAAGGCCTGAATGATTTTTCCTCACAACATTGCTCAGTTTTAACATGTTCTCTTTCTAGGTGAATAACTCAAATGGTTACATACAAAATGGTGCATGCAAAAAGAAGTTTCAAATATTGATTAACTTTAATTTTCACTTTTAGCTTAAGAGAAAGCAAATAAAAAGAAGTTGATATTCAGGATAATGCAGTTTGGAAGGAAACATCTCAGAATAATTGTCTAAAAAGAAATCGCAACCATTTATTTACATGGGTTCATTGTGTATCAGTGTTATTTCTTGTAGATAATTCTACTGAGTTTCTAATCAATCAAATATCTGAATCTAAGTAGAATAAACTGCAATGTTTTCAAGTTTACTATTTTAAGGGTGAAGAAACAAAAGTATGTACATTTCGGCTCAATCAGCAATACGTCACTCCACGATATCTCAGTTTGTTAATAAGTTTAGTCTTTTCGTTATCTTTCCCAATCCATGATCTGTCATCCACTTACAAAACCTAGTTAGATTGGTTACTCTCTCTCTCTCTCTCTCTCTCTCTCTCTCTCTCTCTCTCTCTCTCTCTCTCTCTCTCTCTCTCTCTCTCTCCTGTCTCCAATATGTCCTGTGAATATAAAATTATCTAGACCCTCTTTCCTATGTCTTTCTAAGTATAAGCATCCTTTTGTTTGCATTTTCCTTGAAATTTCCACATTGGTCACATGTTCAGTACAAGGTATTCTCAGTATCCTTCTGCAAAACCGCTTTTCTGCTGCATTAAGTTTCTTTTTCATCTGTGAGGAGATTATCCAGCATTCACTGTCATAGGGGAAGACTAATATTACATGACAGTTTAGCACTCTTTTCTTTGATTGTTAAACTTTTGAAAGGCGTTTCTGCCAATTCTCATGCGCCTTTACCGTTGGTATCTCATTTTCCGAGCTTTGTTAAAAAAAAACTTTCCAGATATTTTGCCTTCGTACTTGCTTAATGTTGACATCTTCAATTCGTAGTTCGCATCTTAGGCTGTTCCTCTTGCTGACAACTTATACATTCCACCTGCTTCCAACTGATGTTTCGTCTTTCTTGCTTTCCTTTACTACCTTCTGTCGGGGTTTCCGCAGTTTCCTTCCTGTGTTTGCTATCAACACTTTATCTTACGCCCCTTTCTATCTTACTGTATTACTGAATTCATTTTCTATCTTTATAGAGGCAGTTTGATCCTAGTATAAGTACTGGATTATTCTAATATATTTCCTAAATAGATCAAGCTTACCTATCACCCCAACAAGTTCTTTATGTCGTACCATATCAAAGGCTTTTGTATAACCTATAAAACATATGTATAATTACTTCTGTATTTGTATTGCGTTGTCTGGTGTCATTCTGAACATAAATATCGCATTCCTTATTGCAGTGTATTTAACAGTATAGCACTGTTAGTCATGTTTCTGTTCTAATTCTGCTCCGCGATTTATTCATCTTAAATTAAGATTAACTGTATTGTCAACGAATACAGTAAAGCAAGAAACGACACTTAATCAGGCTATCGAAGATGAGTGTGAGGGTGTAAGGTTGTGTACTGGCCTCGTGTTGAAGCTGTTGAAGATAACTTGTAGCCTTAAACTCACCCCAGGACAGTTGGCGGAAACTGCCTCAAGAGTCACCGATCGATCCCTTTTAAATACTCGGTGGTGGTGGGGGGGATGACTCAGCCCCTTTGTAATGTTTTTGTCTTAACGACAACGCGTAATTGTTTTTTTTTTATTTTGTTGTTGTTAATTTTCCTTAACTGATTTAAAAGATATAATTTGTACTAAAGTATAAGAATTGTTTTGGCCAGAATTCTTCGCATACAAAACTTGTCATTTCACGGTACAGCTGAAAAATTATTTTTAAAGTTTGTGGAATAATTTTTTTTTTTATTATTATTATTATTATTATTTTAGGAATTAAAATTTGAAAAGAGAAACAATGGTTGATGTTTTTTATTTTTTAAGCATTTTACCCCAAGCAAGGCGGGAGTGCCACTGGTTTGCAGGGTGGTTACATAGAGTGAAAGTGAGAGAAAAACTGTGTATGGGGTGGTGGGGGTGATAAGGAAAGGATAACAGATGAATGGGGTTCAAGACATCGGAAGATGGCGATTGACGCTGCATTTAAATTTTTTAAGATTGTATTTATCAGGGAAACAAGTAAACGGAAAAGAGTTCGACAGGCGGGAAGTGCGAGAAAAGAAGCTGTTGGCGTAGAAGTGGTGGTTATATTTAACTATTTCAACAGTAAAATGGTGGGACCTAGATGTTAGTCTAGTAGCACGCTTAAATTTATTCAGTCGGAGCACCAAGGACAAAAGCTCGACAGGACAGTTGCCATGAAAATATTTGCAGAAATGACAAAGGGAAGACACATTACGTCTGTGAGAATGTGACAAGTCGAGATGCCAAGTCAGGATCGATTACATTGCAGATCCTTCTTTGGATTATGTCGAGAATCTCGAGATGAACAGCTGGGGCACCAGACCAGATATACCAATAGCACTCAATACACAGACGAATGGTATACTTGTAGATATATAAGATGGACTCTGACAAGAAAAACCTTCTGGCACGACACAGTGAGCCAACTTTCCTTGCAGCAGATGCGGCGATTGATTCAATGTAGTTGTACAACTTCAAGTCATTCGAAAGCGTTAGGCCGAGAAGGCGCAGTAAGACACTCTCCTGGAGTCTGGCTAATGCTAATGACGGGCAGAGAATTATCTCTGTGGTGGCTAAATGAGAGCAGTTTTGTTTTGGAAGCATTAAAATTTACCAGCCATTTCCTACCCCAGTTAACCACTGATTGAAGGTCCTTTTCTAGAGCAGCGGCCAGGATGACTTTGTCATCGCTGCCAGGTTTACTATTGAGACAGGAGTAAATGGTAGTGTCATCTGCATAGATGCTTATTTGAGATCTGATGACATCAGGAAGATCATTGATGAAGATCAGAAACAGTGTAGGACCCAGGAAAAAGCCTTCATAAGAAAGGATCTGGTTCAGAGCGAACTTCATTTCACGATTTGAAAGGAATGATTGAATTAAATGAAATAGTCGTCCTGTAATACCGTTGCCCTGAAGCTTACGCAGAAGACCAGCATGCCAAACCCTGCCTTCGAGATATCGAGAGCCGTATCTCGAGCTTCGCCGTTCTTATCAAGAGCATGCAATATATATATATAAATATATAGTTATGGCCGTAAGCACATCAGCGGTAGACCGGGCAAAGCGGAATCCATATTGTTTGTCAGAGAATAGGTCTTGAGAGGTAAGATGCTTAACCACTTCAACATTGATTAAAGCGTCGAATACTGGATACGCCATAATGGCTACGCTAATCTTTGTAAATAATTAGTTTGGTTAAACAGATCTATAATTATTAATACATGGTGTTTTCAAATTCCAAGTCGCCATATATCAGATTTGAGTATAACTGTTCAGCTCTTAAGTAAAACAAGGTGGAAGAGTCAAATCGACACTTTAAAAACCATTGAGATATCATTTTCGTAATATATCTAAAATGTTTTAATGGAGATCTTTCAGAAAACTAGCTGAATATGATCATTTGGAAATACTTCTTGAATTAATGTTTATACCTGTTTTCTTGTTCAAGTTTGTGGTATTTTTGTTACATGATACATCATAATTTTTTAAGTCAGTCTTACAAGCAAGGTACTATAAAGAAATATATTTGAAATTCAGTTCCAAGACAATTGTATGTGACCAAAATTACCTTGTGGACAACAAATGTGATAAGAATTTTCAGTTTGGAAACAGAAGTTAGAATCAGGAAAAAGAAATGCAAGATTCAGTTTGAGGCTCAAGAAAAAGCACCACAAGATCCAAAACAGAAATTCATAATATACGTTTATGCTTATTTAGACAAGGCTATACAATCAGCTGTAGAGAAATCCCAAACAAAATAAAAATAAGAAAGAAAATATGCAAAATGATGCGTTTTACAGCCTGCAAAGTTAACATTACCATTTCAAAACCGCAAATGAACAAAAATCATTTTTGTATAAAAAATAAATAAATAAACGGCAAAAAATTTCTTAACAATCAGGTCATATTTTTCAACCAATAAAAATGAGAAAAACGAAATCCAAATATAATAGTTTCTGTTTAACATGTCAAAATTTTTTTAAAACTCATACAAACATTTTGTACGACAACATACTTTGATGCATTTTTTCATACAACCTTTAACATCAAAAAAACATTTACATACATACACTTTTTCTAACAAATATATCAAATTACTTAATGTATATATATATTTGTGCGTATGTATGTATAATACGATAAAAAGAGTTCTTGTTGTTCGTTTTCTTCCTTTAAAATAGGCTTCTAAATAATCGTTTATCATTTGTTGCATATTAACCCTTTTTCCTAGTCGCAACAACGTCCACCTTCTGTCATATACATTCGGTTAACTGCGATAACGCTGAGCGTCATCATGCTGATTGAACCGAGTCGTACATACTTTCTTTTTTCATCCCTAAAATGGTAACTTGAAAACATTGCAATTGATTCTACTTAATAAGTTCCCAGATTTAGATAAAGCAAGTGGACTTGACAGTATCCTTGCAATAGTCCTTAAGAAATGTACTCCTGAACTGGCTCCTGTTCTCTCTAAACTCTACAATAAATGCCTTGCTGCATCTTGCTTTCCTGCTTGTTGGAAATCTTCTGTAGTTCCAGTCTTTAAGAAAGAAAAAAAGAATGAACCTGAGAGCCAGCACCTGTTAAATCACAGATATATAAACAGCGCGTCTCGCCGATAACAGGCAACTTCGGCTCAACACTTCAACCTCGTGACACGACCGCCGGCCACACACCTCACTGATGCCGATTTAAAACCTGAACATAGATTGATCAACCCTGCCAACGGCACTCCACTCGTGCTACCATACGGCTTTACTAATCTCTCCTGACATCAACCGTCGTGATCTCGGTCAACCAACCCAACCGATCTTATCAACGACACCCTTATATCTAATCGCTTCCTTTGCCAATGGCAACTAAAAAACCACATACAACAATTTTGTCACCTTTTTACACAAATATGTATATATTCTGAAAATTGAACAATACGCGTTGTTGAAATTTGAATCCTTCTTCTCCATGAGAATAAATAGAAAGTATTATAAAGCAGTCATCTGTCTGTAGCGGCGTTTTCTCGTTTGTTGGACTGAGAAATTTTCTTGTGTTAAAGAGAAATATATATTTTTATATGATAGGTTGTACTGGAGGTATTTTAATAAGAGATCATGTAGTGTCTTGTATGCCACAAGTTGTGCGTGTGGGAACTCTTTCAAGAGAGAAACGAGACAATTTTATCATTACGGAATCCTGTGGTTAAAGAGCGAAAGGATAGGGTAAAATTCTGTACCCTTTCCTTTCATCCTGATTTACACAACGCCACCTGATGGGCATTAAAAGAAGTAATTTGTGGAACAATGTGTGGTAATCCTACATTTTAATTGCAACATGTTGCACTGGAGTTGCAACTGATATAACCTCATCAGTTATTTTTAAATAATTATGAAAATATTATTGAAAAAAATTCAACTGTTCTATATTCAAACGCAGTTGATGCTATTATATGAACACTAATAAGTTCTTTTGAAGGGCTCATCATTTCATAGCGTTGATTGTAATTAGTCATAGTTTCGACAGCTTTGTATAAGACATAACTTTCATAATTAAAACGTGGCTAAATGTAAATTTCATAATTGTTGACGAAGTTTCCATAATTTGTTCAGTACTTGAATTGCTAAAAAAATGTTTTAAAAAGAAAATGTATCATTCACATATGAAAAATTGTTGTAATAACCTTCATGGTAGCGAGCCTCTTAGTGAACATCAGAAAAGAAAAGCTGTTTTCTGGCGTTTGGAAAGACGATGAATTAGCGTTTTTTTGTTGTTGTTTTTTTGTTTTGTTTTGTTTTTTTGCCTTCTTTCCTGCCTATCACCTCTATTTCCCGTAAAGGAAAGACTGAACGCCGGAACAGACGTTTGTCGTCGTTCTGATATTTGATATCTCTTTATTTGCTTTTATTTTTACTGAAAAATTTAATTGATTTAGAGATCCTTGTAAAAATATTGAGAGCGTAACTGACCGAGAAAATTACGTTTAACAGGATGAGAATGTATCCTTGTATCAAATATTTATCAAACTGAATTATTGTGTAACTATATTTATTTATTTATTTTTACTTACTTTTGATTCTGTAATCTTTATTATTCTCAGTGAAAAGGAACTTCGTTGTGTGTTGCCGGGAGTTGAATCCATTCGCGTTTATTTGTGCATATAACTGGTCTTTGTAAGCTCGCATGTTGTGCGTGCGTTTCAACAAACTGCAAGTGTTAAACTGTTTCACAGAAGGTTTCTCCTTTTTATCCTCTTGCACAGCATCGTCCCTTTGCCGACTAAAAAGAAGCTCCAAGTTTGTTTGTTATTTTTTTTGTTTTTTATTTCGTTGTCGTTCTTTTTTCTTTTTTTTTCTCTTTTTTTTTTTTCTTTTTTTGCGTATGTGAACGCAGAAATAAGGATTCGTAACCGCCAACATACTTCAGAAGAGACAGTGGTAAATGGTGGTGACAGTAGTAAACCATGCGAGTGATCTTAAAATATTTGGAGACGACGCCCAGTGTTGCTCTAAGTCGCTAGCCCATTTTCTCAGGCTTCTCTTTTCTGTTGATTTTGTTTTTATTGATGCTTTTCAAATTATGTGCTGTTTTCATTTTATGTCAAAAACTGTTGGATGGCAGTAAAGTTTGTGGGAAGAGAGAACAAATATTAGAGAAAAACAGTTTTATACAATCGCATACCTTGCCTTTGTCCTTTCTTTTACTGTCCAGATGTCTTATTAAACAAGTGTCGAATTCACTAACTCATTCCGACACTAAAGTATTTTCTAAGCAAATATTCTTGATTTTGTGCCTTCCGGGTGGCCATATCTAACAATCTCGACAAAGAGTATATTTTATAACAAAATAAAAATGAGAATGAAATTGTTTATTTGATTTTGTTTGAACAACAATATTCAACAATCAATCTCAATTTTCTGCCGGCAATCGAATCAATTGTGTTTGTTCTTTAAAATTTGCCCGATAATTTTAAATATTAAAAATATAAAATATTATAATAATAAAGTAGCTGCCAAAAGATGTTTCGATCAGAAATATTTATTTTAATGACTATAAATATCTAGGGAAAAGGTTTGACATTATGAAAATTGAAGCATTTTTTTTTTAAGTACAAACTTGAAGAATGTGGTGGAGTAAGAGCGCATATTGGTAAAATTAAGTTATATCACCAAACGGGCCGTGGCTGAGCGGGAAAAGTAAACTCGAATGGCGTGGGTGTCTCTTCCCAACCCCAACGCCACAAAAACATAATTATAATTTTTGTTTTATTTATTTATTCAGTGTTCTTTTTTTAATTGTAAGTATCTTACAAAAATCTCCAAATTTAATTTTGTTCAATAGTCTCAAAAATTTATTTTTCAAGTTTAATATAAAATATTTATTGCTTAGTTAGCAATCAACGAAAAAGATAATTTAGACCAATGTTTCTCAACTTTATTCTGGTCGTGGCCCACTTCAATCCACTGCAAGTTCTTTATGGCCCTTCATGCCAACTTGAGTTCTTATTCCCTTCCTCCCTAACTCCCTCCCGTCCCTCAACTTAATACATCTAGGGACGTAGGCATATTAAAGGTTGAAGTTTGGATAGTGCAATGACATCAAAACACTAACTCCAGTTGTAAATCAAAGAATAATATTATTTGGATAAATATTTTATTTGTATAAACTCATTTATTTACAAAACAAAAAATACATGTACCAGCAGCTCTGTCTTGTATGATTTCAATGGGATCCCTGTGACTGATGCAGGACTACCAAATTGTCAATGTTTGGCTAGTAAGTCATCAGAGAGAGACGTAAATCGCCTCTTTTTCCTACGTCTTTGATGGCAGATGCAGCATCCGACTGAAACCAGACTCAACCAAGTAAGATGTGGGAAAAGCGAGTAAGAGCAACTTCACATCTTTCCAGAGTAGTGGGTAATTCTTATGCATGTCTTCATTCATCCACAGCTTCTGGTATCCTCTACACTTGAACCTCGCTTGAGCTGCTATGTTATTTTGAAGTTCAATGAAAACTTTCTTGTAGGGTGATATCAACTTCAGATGCACCAGCAATGAAGGGATCTACAAACCAGTGCCGCACTGTCATTTGGAGGAGATCAGAGAAGCGAGTTTTCATATCATTATGTAACTGCTTCAAATGATCAACAACATACACTGCTAGGTCATCATCAAGCAGCTCGGTGGATATATTTGCTAAGGAAGGAAACTGCGCAAACTCGCGTCACCCAAAGTTCAACCAGAACAACTTTAGTTTCCCATTAAATGCGTTAATTGCCTCCTTACTGGAAAACAAGGTGGAGTCATTTCCTTGGAGCTCTTTGTTCAGGACATTTAGCTTTACAAAATTGAAAGACAAGTAGGTGAAAACATACCTTAATTTAAACTTTAAATTACGAGTTTTAAATTTTAAGAAATTGAAAACTAAAAACGGCCATTTTACATAGAGCAAATGAAAAAATTACATGACTTAGATTAATCTAATATTTAACTTAATAATAAATTTAATATTTTATTTTAAATAATAATTATTAATTAAAAATACTCCATATATATATATTGTGGGTTCTAAATTTTCTGTGCCCCATCGTAGCCCCCTATTTTTCAAACTTGGCCTTGTGGCCCCTGAAAATATTTCATGGCCCCTAAAGGGCCATATGGCCCAAGTTGAGAATTAATTTAGAATTGTCGACATTGAGACCGATATCACTTCTTGCCAAGAATTCGAATTTGACTATTCAAAATACTGCTCAATAGGCCATAAATATAAGAATAGGATTAAAGAATCTTAGACAGGGCCGGGTGGTGGGCGTTTGGGGGGTCATGGGGGTGTTTTGTTGGGCATTTGGGGTTGTTGGGGGGCGTTGCGGACTCTGCTATTTTTTTCAGCATTTCTGCTTGGCCGGTAAGGTGCGTGTACTACGCAGAACCCCCGACGATGTTGGAGCACCAAAAGAGCTAGTTTCAGCGGCGTTTTTTTTTTTTTGCTTTTGTACTTTTTCCTACCTAAGTTAATCAACTTTAATGATAGACAGGACCGGTGCTTACTACCCCGAACTTCTCAACTGCCTGGGGCCCCATGCCTAATGGATATGAGGTGGAATGGGGGGGGGGGGCAGAAGTGCTCATTTCAGTAGCGCTTATTTTTTAAATTGTAATTTTCTTTCTGAACAGTTCT
Source organism: Acanthosepion esculentum (assembly GCA_964036315.1). Classification (NCBI taxonomy): domain Eukaryota; kingdom Metazoa; phylum Mollusca; class Cephalopoda; order Sepiida; family Sepiidae; genus Acanthosepion; species Acanthosepion esculentum. The sequence continues at coordinate 87,555,412 of OZ038498.1, forward strand.
TTTAAATCAATTAAGAGAGTAATATATCTCGATAAAATCAATTTTTATTCAGAGATTATTTATTAAAAAGGATCTCTGATTATTTTTACTAATAGTAATACTAACCAGAAGTCCACAGCTAGTAATTAAAATAAAATTTCTAGTCACTATATCTTTCTCGAAAGATAAAACCGAGAAAATGATCGCTTAAAAAATAAATGTTTAAAGATTTCAACACATGAAAAGTTTTCCAGAAAACTGAAATACTGTTTTTAAAACAAATTTTTTGGTTGTGTTGGAATCTTTGTAAAACTTTTTTTCAGCGGAGATGAAATGTAAAAATTTGCGACTTAAACATTTTCTTTCGAGTAAAATTTAGTCATGAAAATTTGATTATTATAAAAGAATAACATTTTCTCAGATTTTTTAAATAAAAAACCTGTTCATTATAAAAATAAACAATTAACGAATGTGTACTAAAATTTTCATTTAAATTGGATAATTCCCTGATTTTTGGTAATTTTAAAAAGCGCTGCCCTTCCCTCCAATTTTTCCTTCGAGGGTTTGTGGGTCCCAGGTTGAGAAGCTTTGAAATCGACATGTAGTAAACTTGTATCAAAGTTGTTGTTTTTTACGAGACCTTGGGGCCGACCCTGATCTTAGAGATCTGTGGTATTCGAAACAGGACGGTTTCTCACTTTCGGGTTTATGATGAATCACTACCCTGGAGCAGAGCTCCAAAACAGGTTCTTCCTTAGTGAGAAACTAATCTGAAGGCGTGTCAATGACTCGCCAAATGCAGCATTCCTAACCTTGCGTGGAAAATATTTTTGGGTGTAGACATCTCACATTGACTAGAGCGCTAAATTCCGAAAGCATCAATATATAAGCAGTGGCAAAATCTACATTAAACACATCTCTGCTCTATCTTGACAATTGTTTTTGAAACCATGTCTGCTTGCATTTACAGCCTATATTTCCCGAAATCGTGTCAGAACCACACCTGGTAATTTCTTCTGATCCTTCTATGATTGAGTGCAAATTGTTCTGCATCCGAATAACCAAATCTTGTCCAAAATATTTAATATGTCAAGCAGTATTCTTGGACGATAACAAGTTGGTTATTTGTCTTTATTATAGAGATCACGCTCTTGCTTATTTCTTGCAGAACACCTCATTAGTAAAATCAATGGTTGAACTTAGTTGTCAAAAGAAGAACAAATATATGACATCCTCAAGACAAGCTATCCAATTCTGGTGATATGGCAGACTTACTTCATCTTTTCCTGGGTATCACAGTCTCTATTATTGAATTCTCGCAGGTAGCCACGTCATACAATTTTAGTGTAATGAAATTGGTCAAGTAGCTGCAAAAATTATGCTAACACAGATCATGTTCTCTAGCGAAACATTTCTGAAAATGTTACTGGAAGCCGTCGCAGATACTAGCTGTTGTTTGATAATACAAGTAAACTGGGTTTTCTTTCTTAAAACTGTTTCCTAATATAGAGAGGAATAACATATTAAATGTACTACAGCCGTTAACAATTTTCCATTTATTATTAAAGGAAAATCTACGCAGTATGCACACAATATACTACACAGTATATTTTACTTCAACTTATTTGGCAAGCTTACAACAGAAAATAAGTAGGTAATATGCAATACAAAATACAAAAACAATTTATAATCTTTTAAAAGTTTTATCGCAGGATTTCAGTTATAAATGTATTTTTCATTATCAAAAACGGATTGCAATGTTGCTACCATTCTTGCTTTTCTACAGCCACAGGTATTTCCATACCCAGTACACAGCCAGAATTGATCAGCTTCTGAGGCTGTTTTTGTGAAGCGGAATTAATAATAAAGGATTTTTTATTTGGTAAAAAAAATTACGAAAAAATAGTTCAAATAAATGTTTGAGGTTATATTTAATTTATAAGGGTAGACAACACGAGCCGAATTTTAAAAACCTGACGATAAATTTATTATTAATGAAAGAATTACACAAATTAAGTGCTTTGTGTGTCAAATGATGGTCAATAATATATATGTAGTAAAAATAATCAATGCAAATGAAATATGCCTCTCTTACAATAAATTTTACAATGCTGCATAAGATCCCCAGAAAAGGTAAACATAAAAATAAATGAAGAAAGGAGAAAATACTTCTCTGAATAGTTTTCAAAGAATAGGTTCAATTTTCGAAGCAAAGTCCGTGGTAACAGTGAAGAATAGACCAAACACACCAGCCGAAGAATTTTCCTTGATGCGATAGTGACTTTGATGTTCCTTTCAATTCTCATCTGGTGGTCGTCAAATTTCTTCTGCATTGTTTTTCTTCCTGGACCAGGGCGACCTTGGTTCATGCAGTAGCTGTTAGTCGACTCCTCGAATTTAATTCATGGCCATCTATATAGGCTCAGGATTCACGTCTCGGAACTTGGAGGGAAACATTTTGATAGGTTCCGAATGAAAACGCAGCTATTTTCTGACAAATCGAAATGTACCAAAAATATTTTTGAAATTCAAAAGTTTAAGCAAGAAGCCAATGCAGCGTCCGTTATTAAATACACCCGAAACAAGAAAAAGTATTGAAAAGATTGACTACGACAATAAACAAGGGCATTTTAGAGATTTGACTGGCAACCATCTTGGATGCCTTCTTGGAAATTAAACCTTTCCATTAGTTATGCTGTAATAGACCTTTATTCATTAAGTATATCGGAGTCTAAAACTGAACAATTAAAAACATTGTCTTATATGACTATTGAAAATCAACAGTGCCGCCATCGTATATTGGGTATCCGATAGCAAATGTATATGAGCGGCGTTGATATCCTCGAACACAGTCAGTCTACTAGTATGGAGTCTCTGGTACATTAGCACCGGTTACGATAGAATGGTCATGTCATCAAGATGAAGGCAGATCGGATCCCGAAGCAGTTTCTATACGGTGAGTTGGCCAAGAGGAAAGATCAGCGCACAAACCGAAATTAAGGTATAAGGATTGCATTAAAAACACATTGGAGAAGACCAACATCTTGCGAAATAACTGAAAAAAACTCACAATTAATTGTTTATTCTGGTGGAAATTAATATGAGAGAATTTGAAGAGAATCGTATCGAGCATGAACACATCAAGACAAATGTTTGTAAACATCCTGATGTTAATATCTGTGAGAATGTTGGCACAGAGTCTCTTCTAAATGTGCCTTAGTTGATAGACTAAAACTTTATTTTATGTAGTTCACAAAAGTATTAACTACTACAAGAGGCGCTCATCCTTGCCACATATGCGTGAGAGTGTAAGTTGTGGGAAAATAAAATCTCCTTTTTGCTCCAAGATGTGGTACCACGTGGTAATTACGTTTCAGCTGGGAGCGTTCGTTTTTTCCCTGGTCCAGTGACTACTGACTCTCTCTTTCTCTACTCTCCAACGTCATCGTCCGAACGCCTTGCAGTCCTACTCTTTAAGTAATTTGGTCGTTCCAACTCAGTGCAAAGCTAACTTGAGCTTGTCCATTTTAACCAACTGTGAGAACTTTGTTTCACTACAGTCACCATAAAAAGAATAAACAGTCTGTAGTAGAAATCCAAGTTTTTTGTATGCTTCTTCTTACGATGTGAACACACACACGCCTAAAATACACACAAATATGCTACATTTTAACATCTCCATAAAGTCCCTAGCAGGATATTAAGCCACATCTGTGCTACCCATATTTGGGGAAAAATCAAGCATTACTCAAAATCGAGTCACTACAGTAACATAAATGATTTTCCCCACCTAATCAGATTAAAAAATGGAAAAAAAATCAGTAAATTTTTATATAAAATTTTCTAAAACTTTTTACATGTTTTATTGAATAACGTAATAAACCGTAATCTTTAATTTTCATTAACGTTTGAAGAATTTATCGAGTGCACTTTGTAGACATCGATACTCCAGTTATGTCAGCCAACGAACGTTGACCTGCGTTAGTTGGATGTTTTGTATTTGTCACAGAATAGCAATTTTCTCAGAAAGTGACAACTATTTATGTGATGTCGTATTTTCAAATTTTGGAATGTTTTATATGCTAAATGTCATACAATTGTATCTATACATTAAGAAACTACTTACAAGCTATATACAACAGATATTGTGTGACTGTGACTGAACAAGTAAATGAATTAGCAAATACCAGCCAAAGTGGTACTTTAGTTTATTAACGCATGCCAAATTAAATGTTATTTGCAAGACCAAAGAAAAGATAATCATTACAAATATACTTGAGTTGTTTCTTTTAGATTGAAAAGATTGATGTGGCTGCGCGTTGAATAGCATTTAACAATTATACATTTTTGAATTAAGGAAAAACAATGGAAAACCGATTTTTGTTTCAACGATAAAATATATATTAAAATCAACAAATACAAAACATTTTTGTAATGTGTGAAACAATAAGAAAGAAGAAGTAGTTTCCCTTTATCTGTTAGCTGAAAGATTAAATGTAATAAAACAAGTTTTCTGAATAAGAATGTTCAAAGTTCTGTATTAGATAGGATTATGTTTCCAGAAGGACATGTAATTCAGTTGTGGATTATATATAACTAACAGAGCTGTTGCAACTTGGCTTGTTACATAGAACTGATGGTTAATGATATTAAAGTTCTGTGTGTGTGTGTGTGTGTGTGCAGTGAGTAGAATGAAGAGTATATGTAGACGCGTGTGAGTTGCTGAGTTCTACTGAGTTCTGCTCTCTATTTTTGGAACGAATTCTGGTTTATATTACCATCGGTAGGCTCCCAGGACAACAGCGGGAGAAATTTCGAGAGAACACAAAAAATATCTGATTGGATGAAAAATTACTCAATCGGTGATTTTATAACAAAAGCATGTTTGTGAATTAACAGTAGGAAAAATTCAGTGTGGTGAATGCGATCAGTAAATTATCCTGTGATAGTTAGTATTTATTATTTGACCAATCACATTTGAGAAAAATGTAGGCGTCGCCAACATAGTAGTAATCACAACAATCACCCCCCCCCACCCCCCCAGATTGGAAAAAGGTGATGAATACAGTTTTTTTCAATATGTCATGTAACTTTTGAATTTTCGAGGCCTTTCTTTGTATATGGGTGTACAGGTGTTTCGGGTTGCTGTTGTATATTGCTCGGTGATGTCGGTGATTGCGATGTTTGGTTGGGTTCAGTACTCCGTTCTATGTAAGCTGGCTTAAGGCGATCAATCGAAACGTTGGATCGTCCACTAGGAAGTTGAACGGTATAGAATTTATTATGCCGAGCAAGGACGCGAAACGGACCTGAGTAACTCGGGGTAAGTGGCTTTCTAACTGCATCTTGTCGAATAAAGACAAAGTCGCACTTGTTCAAAAAGGTAGGAACGAAGATATCCTTAGTTTGAAACCGAGTAGGCGAAAAGCTAAAGTAGACATCCTACTCTGTAGATATTGGATAAAAGATGAAGGGTCTGAGGCTGAGCTATCAGACAGAAATTGTCCTGGCAAAACCAATGGTTGTCCAAAAACAAGGTCAGCTGGTGAACATTGAAGGTCCTCCTTAACTTGCGACCGGAGTGAAAGCATGACCAGGGGTAAATTGTCCATCCAGGATAATTGGTTATTAGCATTGGAGCTAGTTAACGCGGCCTTTAGCTGGCGGTGAAAACGTTCAACAAGGCCATTAGCACAAGGGTGATATGCTGTGGTAGATATATGTCTCGCTCCAATAAGATTTATGAATTCCTTAAAAAGTGTTGACTGGAATTGTGGGCCGCGATCTGTTGTTATCACTGATGGGCATCCAAAAAACGAGATCCAGTTTTTCAGTATAGCCTTGGTAACAGATTCAGCGGTCGTAGATTGGAGAGGAATTGCAACTGGCCATCTAGAAAATCTGTCGATTATAGTGAGAATGTATTGATGTCCGTGGGCTTCCGGTAATGGACCCACCAAGTCGACGTGTAGATGACGGAAACGGCCGTCTGGCGTGATGAAATTACCAGGCGGTGACTTGGTATGACGATGGATTTTAGTACGTTGGCAAGTAATACAACGCTGAGTCCAGCTTTTAATGTCGCTGTTCATGTTAGGCCAGACAAAGCGTTCGGAAATCATTTTTGTCGTAGCTTTGCGACCGGGGTGTGAAAATGAGTGAAAATGATTGAAAATCTTCCTTCGCATGCTGACGGGTACCAAAGGTCTGGGATTGGAAGTGCTTGTGTCACAGGCGATCAACTTTGCACTGAAAGGCAAGGGTTTTTGTTCAATTTTCAATGACGAATCTTGCAATGAGTTAAATAGAGTGACGTCCCTTACGTCTGCTAAAATTTACATATCCAGCTTTTCTTCAGTGGTACTGTGTAAGGAAGCTCGCGATAGCGTACCGGCGACAATGTTGTCGTTGCCTGCTATATGCCGTATATCGGTAGTAAATTGCGATATGAAATCCAGCTGTCTTTAATCGCGTGGATTATATCTATCTGATCTTGTATGGAGAGCGAAAACTAAAGGTTTGTGATCGGTGAAAACAGTGAAAAAATATTTCTAAAATGTTTTATAGAAAGATATATAGCAAGCAATTCGCGAGAAAAAGTACTATATTTCTTGTGGGTTGAAGTAAGTTTAACCGAAAAAAAGAAATTGGTGTGGTTTGTTTCTCTGTGTGTTGATGTAAAACTGCTCCAATTGCACCCGATGACACATCAGTAGTTAACGCAAAATTTGTTGTGTTGTCATCGCGTAAGTTAGCTTCGTGAATTTCGCTAAAGTATTGCGTGAATTAATGAAAGCGGTAAGAGCTTCGTCAGTTAGTGTTATTGTGACGTGTTTTTTTCCTTGACCTCGAAGTAGGTTGGTTAGGGGTGCTAAAATTTGTGAACAATTCAGAATAAACTGGCGATAATAGTTTATTAAACCGAGGTATCGATGAAGTTGACGAAGTGTAGTCGGTTGCGGAAAGTTTTTTTTACTGCTGTCACTTTTTCTGGAATCGGTGTGATTCCTGATTCATCAATTACGTATCCGAGAAAGTTAAGTTTGGAAACAGCGAATAGACATTTATCCGGGTTTATTTTCAAACCGAAGTGCTCTAGACGCTCAAAAACTTGTGTCACGTGACGCACGTGGTCGTCCATATTATCGCTTGCCACTAGTAGGTCGTCGATGCAAGCGAACGAGTGATTTAAACCGCGAAGTGCTTCACCGATCAATCGTTGAAAAGACTGTGCAGCATTTCGAAGTCTGAAAGGCATTCGCAGAAACTCATAAAGGCTAAAGGGCGTTGTTATTGCTGTTTTATACACGTCTTCATCGGCTACTGGAATCTGATAGAACGCTTTTCTCAGATCAATTTTGGTGAACACTTTCGCACCTTGCAGAGAAATTGCGAAATCTGCAAAGTTCGGCACAGGATATTTGTCGGGCACCGTTTGTGTGTTTAGTCTTCGATAATCTCCACAGGGTCTCCAAGCTCCCTCTTGCGCCTTAGGTACCATGTGGAGCCGCGACGCGAAAGGGCTAGATAACGGGCGAATTATTCCTAGGTCTAACATATACTGGAATTCCGCGCGCGCTAGTTTGTACTTTTCAGGGCTTAACCTGCGCGGCTTGGAAGAAACTGGCGAGCCAGATGTTTGGATTTTATGTACGGTGTGGTGCTTCACCGTTTCAGTATAAGTGAAAGGGCGGACAAGCGAAGGAAACTTATCCAACACACTCTTAAGAGGATTGTCCACTGGTAAGGCTACACACAATTTAGTGGAAGTGAGGGTGGAGGTAATTCCGTAATTTGTAAGTTTCGTGGTTTGGTCTAAGAGTGAGCGTTTTGATATGTCCACAATAAGTTTGTAGTGTGCTAAGAAGTCTGCGTCTAGGATGGGGAACTTGACTTCTGCTACTGTGAATAACCATTGGAATGTTCTCCTCAGGCCTATGCCCAAAGTCATCGATACTTGACCGAAGGTCTGTATTTGCGAACCGTTAACAACACGTAAGGTGACTGAAGATCTTGTGCTGGGAAAACCGGGACTAGGTGGAATTACGCTAACTTGTGCACCTGTGTCCACGAGAAACAATTGGTCGGAGTTTCTATCTCTGACGTAAAATAGACGGTTGGAGTTTTCTACCCCAACAACAGACGCCGTCTTCATGCGCTGTTGGGACTGGCGTTTCCCGCCTTCTGGTTCGATGTAGAATACAATTGCTATTTGAAACTGCACGGTTTGGTACATTTTCTAGCTGCTTGACCAAATTTGCGATGATACCAGCAATACGTATCGTTTCTTCCCCGAGAGTTAGATCGGGAACGTCGTTGGGACTTGTATAAGTTGTGAGCTGACGACGATCGCTCTCTGTACAAACGATCTATCTGTGCAGATAGCTTGTTAATTTGTTGCTGAAGCTTGTTGACTACGTCCTCATTTAGCGTGTGGTGTGGCACTGGAACGTTGACACTGCTGATAGTTGTAGCATCACTTATTTTGTCTGCTATTTCCGCAGTCTTTTCTAGGTCTAAGTTTTCGGGTAGTGTTGCTAGGATCTGGGTCGTGTGAGTTGGCAACTTATCCATCCACAGCCTGCGAAATAGTGAATCTGACATTGCATTTTTGCCTAGCAAATTTCTCATTTTCCGCAGTAGTTGTGACGGCTTACTATCTCCCAATTGTAACATGTTGAATAAATCATTCAATCTGCGTTCATGAGACTCTCCTATCCTGTAAATTATTGCCTCTTTCAGTGTGTCGAAAGGGTTATGTGTCGGGACGCTGTCAAACAAATCCAAGACATCGGACGCAATTTCAGGTGACAGTTTCTCCACGACATAGGCATAACGTGCCATCTGTGACTGTATCTTTTTTGCTTGAAAAATAGCCTCTAGCTGAGCGATCCAAACATGCACGTTGGTCGCGTCAAAAACTGGCAAGTTGAGCATTATGGTTGCCTCACTGGCGTTCTGTTCGGCCATGTCGGATAGATGTTTTCAACGCACGTGGTAGACAAAAAATTTTCGCGCCAAGTTAAAGATTTGTACGTCAATCCTTTGCTGTCGCTGGCACAAAATAGGGTTTACTTCACTTCTTTTTGTGTTTTAATATTCCTTGAATTACGTCGGTCAACAACTGTATATTGTATTTTCCTTAAACGACGGGTTTGCCAATGTATTGGAGTTGATTCTGTTTTTCTTTGCCAATTTTTGTTTTCTCTGTTCACGCGTCGGGGTTACCAATGTAAATGCTGGTTGTGTTGAAAAGGTTGATGTGGCTGCGTGTTGAATAGCATAACAATTATACATTTTTGTATCAAGGAAAAACAATGGAAAACCGATTTTTGTTTCAACGATAAAATATATATTAAAATCAACAAATACAAAACATTTTTGTAATGTGTGAAACAATAAGAAAGAAGTAGTTTCCCTTTATCTGTTGAACAGCTGAAAGATTAAATGTAATAAAACAAGTTTTCTGAATAAGAATGTTCAAAGTTCTGTATTAGATAGAATGATGTTTTCAGAAGAACATGTAATAATTCAGTTGTGGATTATATATAACTAACAGAGCTGTTGCAACTTGGCTTGTTACATAGAACTGATGGTGAATTATATTTAAGTTCTGTGTGCGTGTGTGCAGTGAGTAGAATAAATAGTCTGTAGACGCGTGTGAGTTGCTGAGTTCTACTGAGTTCTGCTTCTACTCTCTATTTTTGGAACGAATTCTGGTTTATATTACCATCGGTAGGCTCCCAGGACAACAGCGGGAGAAATTTCGAGAGAACACAAAAAATATCTGATTGGATGAAAAATTACCCAATCGGTGATTTTATAACAAAAGCATGTTTGTGAATTAACAGTAGGAAAAATTCAGTGTGGTGAATGCGATCAGTAAATTATCCTGTGATAGTTAGTATTTATTATTTGACCAATCACATTTGAGAAAAATGTAGGCGTCGCAAACATAGTAGTAATCACTACACTCTAATAAGTAGACACACAAATTAAACTGTGACCCAGTTAGCCCGGATCTAAATAAATAAATATTTATTGTTCCTCTTTGTCAGACAAATCAGAAATTATGTTGATTCAAACAGTGTCGTCAAATCTAGGAAACCGATAAGACAAAAATAAAATGCCAACAAATAATACAGTGTGTGTTTGCGTGTGTTTAAAGACAAGAAAATAAGTAAATTCAAGACAAACAGAAACCACGCAGAATTCAGCGTGGATTCAATATACAATACATGTACACTGAAAGATGGAACTATGTTTAAAGGAAAGAGAAAAAACGTCACTTTTAGAAAGAAAACTTGGATAATAAGGTCGTTACTTAAAGGTAAAATAAATAAAAGTAAATATGGGTCCATTAGCAGGGTAGACTGGTTTCTCTAGTCTTGAGTGCAACTAGTGGAAAAGAAAAAAAATTCTGAATAGAAACCATGAAGAAGGCAAATGAAAACCACTCTGCCGCGGCCGCCATTAGCCGCTCCATAAAAACGACCTTGACCTTCACAACCCCTCATCTCGTAGATTTAAGTCCAGCAGCATATGAGAAACTGGACGACTGGCCAATATGGTTGACTCCAAAACCGTACCTCGTGAGCATCAGATTAGGCAGCGCTTCCCAAACATCGAACAACATAGGGAGTAATTTTATATCTACGGTTTTCTACTCCCTCTAGACAGGGAGCACTTGAACAAATCGTTCCACATATTGTTAGCCCTTTTTTTTTCGTCCAAATCCAAATGAGCTCGGTTTGACGAGGGATGCGTTTAGTCTTGGGCGTCCGGGTGGCGGTCTCTCAATAACGACGAGGCATCACTCACCTGGCTGGTGTTGCGGAAGTCCCTCTGGGTCGGCAAAAAGCTCTGTGCAGCAGGCTTGGCAGCTATGCCAAACTGCGTGCGCTGTGGTGTGACGGTTGAGTCCTTGGGGCACATCTTCGACTGCAGCGTCGTTCGGCCGTTGTGCAAAATGATTGAGGGCTACATAGTCCGCGTCCTAAGTGAAGGACAAGCTCTGGTAGTTAGGGCTAGATTAAAAAGGATGTCTTCCGAGGCAACAAATATGGCCGCTAAATTGCGAGCTGAAGAAATTCGGAGTATCGCAGATCCTTACATCGCTAGCGTCACATTGCTGGATGGGCGGACCGTGACTACAAACGATGGCATATGCGAGGCTTTCCGGGCTCACTTTCAGGAGCTTTTTACCAGGGAGCCCGGTCTATGTTCGACTCAGCTCGACACCTATTTGGCCGACTTTCCTCGCCTCGAGGCGACTGAAGCGGCTGGGTGCGAGGGTCCGATAACAGAGGAGGAAATCTGGGACGTGTTGAAGCACGTCGGTCGAGGCAAGACTCCGGGCATCGATGGAATTCCCGATGAAGTGTACTTGAGGCAGTCGCACGTGTTTGTCCCTCTGCTGGCACTGATGTTTAAACAATTGGTGAAGAACGGGAATATTCCCGAATGCTTCACCAGAGGTGTGATCAAGTTGCTGCGCAAGGATAAACACGGAGGGGATGGGATTAATAACTTCCGGCCCTTAATGATGTTAAATACAGAGTTAAAGATTTGGGCCAAGGCCTTAGCTAACCGTTTTCAGGTTGTCTGCTCAGGGCCAATTAGACTAGGTAGGCCTAGTCTAATTGGCCCTGAGCAGACGTGTGCTGTGAAGGGTAGGACTATTCAGGAAAACCTTCATCTGGTGCGCTTGGTCTTAGAACAAGTCGACAGTGAAGCCGCGCTGATAAATTTAGATCAGTCCAAGGCATTTGATAGTGTTGACCATCGATTTCTCGGGGCTGTCCTCGAGTCGGCTGGCCTCGGGCCGTAATTTCGACCCTGGATTCGTCTCTTGTATAGTTCGCCCGGTGCGATGGTAGAGGTGAATGGAGTGAGGTCGAAACATTTCATTTTGTCCAGATCCATTCATCAAGGTTGCCCGCTTTTGTCGATGCTGTACGTTCTTGCGTTGGAGCTCTTCTTGCACAACTTAATGGCGAATTTGGTCCTGAAAGGAATTACCCTCCCTAGTTCAAACACGTCGGCCAGGTATTCTGCCTATGCCGATGACGTCAATGCTTTGGTAAAAAAGCAAGACCGAGATTCGTGAAATTGGCAAGGAAATCAGCAGGTATTAGAAGGTGACGAGAGACAAAGTAAATCGCGACAAGTCTATTGGGTTGCGTTTGGGTGCGTGGAAGGGTGTTTCTATTCCCGGGCCCTTCACTTGGACGGACGGGCCTCTCAAGATACTCGGCGTCTGGTTTGGCCCCGACCTCCAGTTGGAGAAAACTTGGTTGGAGGTCCGAGAAAAGGTCGAGGCTGCAGCTAGTCTGTGGGCTCGGAGGAGGCTTTCCTTAAAGGGGAGGGCGGAAGTTTGTGCCTCGGACATCTACCCTATCCTTCTCTACCGGCTCTCGGTACTTCCAATGCCGTCCGCCGATCTAATTTTACTAGTGCGAGTCTTCAACTTATTGTGTGCTGGCAAGTCTCATACGGTGCGTCGGCCGGTGTGTTGCCTCCACCCGTCTGAGGGCGGTCTGGGGATGCCTGACGTTGAGATTCGTCAAAAGACGTTGCGTCTCAAGTTCCTGGGTCGAATGTGTCAGCAAGATGAGGGTGACGGCCTCTTCTGGAAGGAAGACGCTAAGAAAGCATATCGGTCTTTGAGAAGTGTGCATGAAGGCGAGGAGGAGGCCCGCCGTGTTCCTCGAGCCGAGTGCTCCTTCTATCGCGAGTGTCGACGCGCTCTGAAAGACTTCACACGGGTTAAGGAAGAACTCTCCGATACCCGACTGTTATCTCCTAAGGCATTATATCGGGTGCGCTCGAGATACTCTAAGGGATGAGCTCGGTTTGACGAGGGATGAGTTTAACTCTCTGTGGCCTTGGCGTTCGGGTGGCGGTCTCTCAATAACGACGAGTCGTCACTCACCTGGCAGGTGTTGCAGAAGGCCCTTTGGTCTGCAAAAGCTCTGTGCAGCAGGCTTGTCAGCTACGCCAAACTGCGTGCGCTGTGGTGGAGCGGTTGAGTCCTTGGGGCACATCTTCGACTGTAGCGTCGTTCGGCCGTTGTGCAAACTGATTGAGGGCTACATGGTCCGCGTCCTCGGTGGAAAGACCTTTGTCCTAGAAGTCAGGTCCGTATGTAGCAATGTTGTGCCGCAGTTGAAGAGGAATGAACACTATGTGTTCTTGTGTTTACTCGGCATTATGCGAATCGTGATTTGGATGACGCGACAGAAGGAAGTTCATGGAGGTGAGAAGTTTTCCTCTTCTCAACTGGTTTTGTTTTTTAAGCACCACCTTAAAGTCAAGATTAGAGCCGAAAGGAGGCGACTCTCTTCATCGAAATTCGGCGAAAGGTGGTTGAATGCTTCACGTTTGGTTCGCTTGAGAGGGCCTAATTTAGAGTGGCATCTGGAGGTGACATAGGCTTAAGGTTATTGGTCGCCCGACTTAAAACATTTGTCATGTAGGGTTAAGTTAGAGTCAGTTGTTTTGATTTTGTTTAATTCGCTTGTTTTTTTTAACTTGGCTAGAGAGTGAATGCTCATTGGTTTCTTTATTTTTGCCCCCCAACTTTTGGTTCATTTCCCCTTCCCTCCCCATTTAGATGACAGAGTTTGCAGTTCTCTGGTTAAACTGTGGAATGCCTTTCGTTTTCAAATGTGTAATTTCGTTTATTTCCGCATTATTTTCGCCCTGTTAACTCCTATCTTTACTATGTTTAGATTGTGGGGACCGTTTACTAACATTAGTTTTGTTTAGTTGTGTAAATAATTTTATATCATGAACATTGGTGATTCATTGTTTATTACCCCCCCAACACACACACACACACACAAAGCTGTATATATAGAATTTCCTTGAGTGGATGTGGTATTGTGGTGTATATGTATGGCAGTGTTGTGTGGATGAGATGTTTTGGTGAAAGGAACAATATTTGGACGATTGGGCCAGTAAATGAGGCTAGCTAAGTTAGAAGTAAGCCAGTTGAAGACCAGCCCCCACCTTCCATTTCTGCTCTTGTGGCACATTTGTACAATAAATATCCAAGCTGCTCGGCCTGGTGGCCTGGATCAAAGTGTAGTACGCTACTTTGTGAGCTTCCGGTGCTTCGTCGAGAGAATACTCTTCGGCGCGATCCCGCCTACGTGGTTGATCCGCCCAGGAAGTCGTATCACTACTCTGACTCGGCCCTGTTTAGAGACTATCGCCTTCATCAAGTGTTACACTTCGGCGCGACCCCGTCTCCGCGGTCGATCTGCCCTGGAAGCCGTATCACTATACTGACTTCCTAACCGAATCTTCGTGCGTCATCGATCAACCAGCTGCTGTTGCCGACAATTCTCCCATCCGGCAGTCGACCAGCTACCGCTGCCGACCAATTCTACACTCGTTTTGCCAATACAAGCGAAATCAACTTCCCCTGAAGGAAACGAATCATACCGGACCCGACACTGATACAAACATATTTCTCCAGAGTACACTCTTGTATATTTTGGATAAATAAAATCGACGTTTAAACCTCTGCCTTTGTCCCCTCATTGTCTTAGCTGTTCACACCTTTCTTCAAAAAGCTTGCGGGGGCGACATCCTTATCGGCCCCGCAACAACTCTACTATCGCTCCAAAGGGTGCATAACAATTCATAATTAAAGAAAATAAATCTGCTGAGGCCCATGATCGCCGATGTTGCGAAGGAATATAACATTAAAAAAATAAAGTAATTTAAGTAAATTAAGAAAAATCAAACATGAAATTTTCATTTTATCCTTTTCCTCTGCAGTCATTTCCCCAGTAAACTGCGAGAAGTCCACATTCACATTTTAGAGAAATATAAATTGACAATACAAGTATATTCCACCATGAAAATAAAAAACAAAAACTTCAAATTTTTGGGGCCCTCTATATAAGAAAAAAAACAACCAACACTAAATAAGGTTAATTATGAGTTATAGCAACAATCTTTTAAAATGTCTATAACAGAAATGTTTTAAAACACTTAAATTGTAATTTTTAAAATTAGAATTGTATAAGTTAAAGATGCCTCCCTTAGGTAACATAATAGTTTTAGCGGTTAATTTTTAAATTGACTACAACGGAACGCGTTCATACGTGTTTATAATTATAAAAGAGCGCGTTTCATGCGCATTTACAAAATAATTCACATAATTCATAATTATGAAGTCACATTAATTTTTTGGTCTTGGCAATTCCCCCATGAAGGTGATTTTGGATGAGATTGAAAGTACTTGGGAAAATAAAAGAAATGAAAAAAACTACAGCGCCTTTATTAATGAATTTAATAACTACATTAAGAAGTTGATCCGAGAATTTGAGAGGATTAAAATAAAAATAAATAGAATAATGTGTCCATATTATTCAACCAAACATGTTTGAATCATTTCAAGCAATAAGGACATTAAGATGCAAGGGGTCATTGAGTGTTAAGGAGAGAGAACAATAAAAGAACAGGAATTAAAAACACAGAAGATAACGATTGATATTGCATTTAATTTTTTGAAGATTAAAGTTGATTGGTATTCCACAGACGAGAAGTGAGAGAGAAGAAACTGTTAGCATAGAACTTACGGTGATTATATATATATATATATATATATATATAAATAAAATCCACAGACAGGCTGTTTCGCAGCTCATCAGTGGCTAGACGTCCGGTTGCCTCGAGCTAGGATCGAAACCCGACTGAATTCGCGTCAGTCGGAACTTCTACCACTAAGCCGTCGGCGCACGGCAGGTATGAAGGTGAATTTTAGCGTGTTTATTTTTAGATTTAGATAAACACACAGTGACTGTGACTCAATTCTGCCGAAGACATTTTTTATGTTTACACGTTCTTTTTATAGATACAAATATTTAAGTAAATGCTTTGTTTATAATAAACAGTATTAACAACATTTACCGACCTGAATGTCCGAGAAATTTTCATAGAAAATATGTCCTCCGACAGGAATCGAACCTGAATCCTATACGGAACCTTCATATAGCCTGACGGGCTTTTACCGATTGAGTCACCGATTTGATACATTTCTTTCTTGGCAATTCTATAGTTCCAGTCCAAACGTTTTGAAGAAGGATGGTTCTCGCTAGAATCTGTAGGCTTCTTTATCTTTATAAATCAATGGAAATGTCTTGTGATGATTTCAGGCTCTGGATACAAAACACCAGATAATTATGAAGTCACAATATTTTCTGACAGGCCATTTTTAGGCACCAACAAGTGGCTCAAAAGACAATCAATTGAACATACCCTTCAGAATAACTACCCTGCAAACATAGCATCAGTTTCTGAAGACAGAAATGGAAGGGTCAAAGAGAAAATTGCCATTGTCAGTCTGCCTTATGCCAAGGGTTTATCAGAAAAGATTCAGATGATCTGCAGTCAATAAACATTTGGACAATATTCTGAGTCAAGCCTAACACAGCATGACCAAGAACTATGTGTACTCCATTCCTTGCAGTTGTGGCAAAAATTATAAAGGTGAAAACTGCCACCCCTAAAAAACAGGCTGGAAGAACATCAATGGCTTATCATGCATAGAGAGAAAAGGGTAGTCATCAACCCCTGTAGAATAAAGTCAAAACACTGGCCAGGGATGAATACAGCAGGGTTAGACATTTGAAAGAATCAGCTCATAGACTGGGCTATGAGGGCATCCTTAGTAGGCCTAGCATAGAAATAAATAGGATACAGAAGCTGTTAATAAAAAAAAAATGAAATGATGGCAAGGTTTCAGCAGAAATAGAAACATCAGTGAGTGCAATCAAGAGTGACAAGTTACTAACAGCATCACTCATTAGCAGGCAGGTTAGGTTTAAGGCTCCTCGTTCTCCACTCAGAATTGCCCCCAATAGTCTAGTGGATTAACACCTTGGTTCATGAATTTTGTGACATAGTAATTATGAGTTCAATCCATGAGCAGGGCATGGACTCATTGGAAACAGGGTGAGTTATAAATGAGTAGTACTAAATTTAGGCATATTTTCTCATCTTGTTTCTTTGAATAATTTTGTAAGTTTCTAAACATGATGCAGGTTTATATGTAGAGTTTAATATTCATAACTTATTTCTTAATTAAATAATAAATTGGAGATTATATAGCAACTCAGGATAACTAATTAATCTTAATATTAATTTTAAAGCATTAGTAAATTGTATCTAGGGTCTGTTGTCATGTTAATTGAATTATCATATAATAGTAATTTGATTGGCCATTACATCTTACGTAAAAATATTTCACCTAGTGGATGTATTGGTTGATTTTGAACTCTTTAAAAACTTTTTATTTTACAATCAACACCATCACTTGACAAAACACCAAGTGTTGAAACAAAATGGCTATTTTTGTAGTGATGCTATAACATACTTAAGTTATAATTTTAAATATATATTATCCAGAATATATTTTCTAATATGAGGTTACCATTAAGTTCACCTAAACCTTGAGTATAATTTATAGATTGTCTAAGTAACTACTGAGAAAAATAAAATCAATTCATGCTACTTAACTCTTTCAAAAACTAAAATACAATAACTTTTGTAGAAATGAATGGTGAAAAATTTAGAATACCTTCTCTGTCTGACTGAAACTTCAGTACCCCCTCAAATATCAGATGCTAAATTCTTAATCATAGCATTTCTTTCTATATAATTTTCCTTAAATTTAAAATTATACACAAAAATTTGAACTCAAAGCATTTAATAAAAAATACAGCTTTACACATGCACCCCATTCTTATACCGCATTAATAGAAGATATATTTCTAGAGAGAATGTAATTTCAAATATTTTTGTCTGGCTCAAATAATGGTAGACTTATATATAAATATATAAAATTCTGGCAAGGAAAATTGTACAGCACAACACAGTGAACCAAATTTCTAAGCTGCAGACTTAACAATAGATTCAATATACTTTTTCTACTTCATATCAGCTGAAGACATTACATTGAGAAGACACAATAAGTCACTTTCCTGGAGGTGAGCATCAGCCATGCTGACATGAGATAAAAAGAGTTCTCTCCGATAATTAAAAGAGAGCAGTTTCATTTTTGAGGTGTTAAAATTAACAAACCACTCTTTGCCCCATTTAACAACAGATTGTAGGTCATTTTTTAAATCAGCTGACCTTATCAAACCGATCAGACTTACTATAAAGACAGGAGCAAATATTTGTGTCATCAACATAGATACAAAGTTGAGAGCTGATGACATCAGGAATGTCATTGATGAAAATTAGAAACAATGTAGGTAAAAGAATAGAGCCCTGGGGAACACCTGCATTTATGCAAAAAAATCTACAAGAGTGGCCATTCAAGATAATTTTCATTTCACGATTCGATAAAGACTGAATCAGTTCAAAAATTTGTCCAGAAATACCATAACCTTTCAACTTGTGAAGACCTGCATGACAAACCGTGTCAAATGCCTTTAAGATATCCAAAGCAACAATCCAAGCTTCACCATTCTTAGCTAAAGCTTGATAGACTCTTCTAGCAATAATCGTGACTATCATGACTACCAAATGTGCTTTTATCTGCAAAGCCATTGTCACGGGGAAATGATCTAGTATATCCACTGGCTCAGGTAGAATGAACAGATACAAGATCTCCTGAACATGGACAATGGAATGAGAATAATCTACCATTGTGAATTGAATTGTGGTTTGACATTCACAGATTATGGAATACAACAGACACCTGAAAGAGAAGCACGGAGAGTACAATAACTGAAATATTGTTATAAACAACCAGGATGAGGATACCTGTTTCAATAATAATTTCTGTGAAAATGGTAGATTTAGTTGGGATTAAGTCAAGAAATAGGCAAAAAAAATCCTTCACAACCACAACACATAGCTAAAAATCACATAATATTTAAATGTTCAAAAAGAAAAATTCAGATTTTATATTTAAGTAATTCTAAATATTTATATCTACTTTTGAAAGCACATATGACTTTCTCAAATATCTTACATAAGAGTCATGATCAAGAATCTTATTTTAATTCATCCAAACTTTGCTAAACATTAAAAAAAAATTACTCAAAAAAATCATTTTCATCTAGCTTAAAAGGTTGCAATGTCAAGAGACTCTAAAATACATAAAAATGTATGAATTAGATTTTTTTTAAATTGCTAAAAAGAATGAGTTGAATAAAAAATTATCCTGTATATTAACACTGTAGAAATCAATCAAATTTTTATCAATGTAAATTTAAAAGAAATATATTTATGGTGTTATTTTGTGTGTGTGTGTGTGTGTGTGTGTGTGTGTGTACACATTTTATTTTTAACCACATACATTATGAAAAATAATAAAATTACATGGAATCATAGGACAAAAAAAATTCTTGTTTCCATAAAATGTAAATGTTTCAATCATTCAAGATGATTATTAAGTATAATTTATATTTGTTTGGTTAACTTGATTTGTTTATATAAAATACTAAAATGTTAAAGCAGACAAATGTTTATTCTGATGATTAATCATCAGAAAATGTTGATTTGAAAATAAAGCACATAAAAAGAAGTTCAATTATTGAAAAATATTTATTCAAATTTCCATATTCTAGCATTAAGGCACAAAAAATACTTTCTTTCAGATGCTTTCTCCACACAAACTTGATAAATTTTAACCTTCTGTGTGTTACTTAATACAATCATTAAAAATGCATTTGGTTACAATGATCTTGCAAGGATATAGAAAAGATTTAAGGTATGCAAATCTTGAAGATTTAAATTCTTATGATGAGTGATGGACATGGTGTCTTATTTTGGAGGATTGATTTAGCCATCAAATATAAAACTACATTAATAATGACTCAAATTCAGGATTGCACATATACCAGGTAAGTTGCCATATACAATATTTCTTTTTCCTTGCAAAATCTTTACAATCAATCTTCTGTCTACTTCACAGGTAACCACAATGTTAAATCTTACAACCAGTTTCTTGTTTTATTTACATAAATATTGGTCATTTTGCTATAATTATTAGAAACTGGCCAAGACAAATAGTTATTTTCTATAAATAATTGCACAAAAACAGCATTCAATTGGTATTGGCAAGTAATAAGAATAACACAAGAACAATTTTATGGGTTGCATCTGACATATCTATTGAACATTAAAAGGTGCATCTAGAATTTTGGGGATTTCAAGACTTGAAATTTGAAAAAAAATTTTCAAAAAAGAGAAATGATGTTTTATATCAGTATCAGATGAAACCATTTAGTGAAACATTGTTTTGAATTTTTTTTATTCTGGTATAATAGAGATTAACTGAATAAAAACACCAAATAAAAGAAAATTGTTAATAAAAACCGAGCAATTGCACATGAAACTGTGTGTAAACACTAAAAATATGAAAAATATTATGAAACAATTTTATCTCATAGCAGCAGCAGCAAAAAGGGAAAAACTTGTAAGTGGGCATTCAAAAAATGCAAAATTAAAACTAATATAAAGTTGTAATTAAAGATACATATTTTACTATGTAACAAAATTTGATAAACTTTAATTCAGAATAAAACAAAATTCTTTACACATTTACTTTTAAACATTTCTGGATATTGTAAATTCTGAATATTTGCTTGAATTTTGAATCCTAATCAAACAAAAGTTCTTTAGCTTAAAAATAGAATGTAAATATATCATTTACTTCTGTTTTTCTGTAACAAAATGATTTTAAAAAATACTGAAATTATGTCGTCTCGGTTTCATAATCTTTAATTGTATACCAAAAGTTTACAGAATTGACCAGAGGTGATTATGAACATTCTTATTTCTTATTCACATTTATATTCCATTTTCTTTATAATAATCAATATATTTTTCATATTAAAAAAAATTCAATATTTTTAGTATAAAATGTTCATCACATTGATATCACCATCAATAATAAAACTGATTTGAGCAAGCCTAAAATGACTCCTGAATTACTTGCCAATAATCATCGTTAAGTGTTGGAAGACCAAATTAGTAAATTATTAAAACTACATTAAAGTGAATATCAAGAAAATAACAAAAATACAAAACAGAGAATTGATTTAAATTAAAATTTAAAATAGTCTATGAAAAAAATTCACTAATATATGGTGAAATAAAATGTTTGATTGTCTTTTAATCAGTTTAAATAAAAAAATTTGAAATCATCATCTTTGGTCTTGAATGATTACAAATCTTAGACATCAGTGTTCGAAATCCACCAAGATAAAGTAATGGGCAAGAAAACTGAACAATTCAAGTTTGAAATTTAATTAAAAAAAAAGTAGAAATTAAAATATATAGTATTTTTTTTCTAAATTAACCGAAGGTTACAAGAAATGAATGATATTTACAAAGTTATATTTGCTGGAAAGATTAATATCAGATTTTATTATGCAAGTTAATGTTTTACAATAAAACTGGTATTAACCAATTAATATTCATAAAATTTTCAGAATATACTTCTATTTATTTGAACATTACATCATGTAAGTTTAAGATTATATCTACCCTTATTGAAAATATTGATATTGGTAATAATTTGTTTGGAGAGTATAGGTAAAACAAAAATAACAAAAAAATAGTGGAGAATATTATGCAAAAAAAAAAAAAAAAAGTGCCAAATAATTTTTTTTTATAAATATATCCAACAGATAGATTCCATAGAAACATACATTTCATTAACACAATAAATAATGGATAAATTATTAATATAACGTCAAAATAGGCTCTTTGACATTTATAACCTTCAGTTTTTTTATTAGATTAAAATCTAGAGATGCTGAATGCAGTCATTCCAATAAGCTGGTGTCAGTAAAAAATTTTTTAACAATATCGACAATCATCAGCTTTGCAAAACACGTGAATAAAGCATCATCTTACATGAATATAATCTTTAGCCTAAAGTTTCTTGGTTGTAACATTTGCTATATAGA
The DNA here is from genome assembly GCA_964036315.1 of Acanthosepion esculentum. Taxonomy (NCBI): domain Eukaryota; kingdom Metazoa; phylum Mollusca; class Cephalopoda; order Sepiida; family Sepiidae; genus Acanthosepion; species Acanthosepion esculentum. The sequence goes on from OZ038498.1 coordinate 87,577,338, forward strand.
ACATAGAATAATTACCTACATTTCTCTTGGCACCATCATTAACTTTGAGGAGACCAAAACATTACTCCCCCTCCTCCTCCTCCATGCTGCTCTCTTTGATATCATTAGTTAACTATTTCCATGAAAGGCACAACCATCAGAATTTAGCTTTACATATATCATTTAAAATTACTGTTGAGAAATTTCACTTTGTGATGTTACTCATAGATGGCAGTTTGATTGCTTTCATGACTTTAGCCAATGTTCTTAATAATTCTGCATTCTTTCTGCTTATCATAGACATGTTTTGTTCATTGAAGCAGGACCAGGATTAATCTCACACAAAGCAAAATAGGTCCTGCATGACAGAGGATGTCATAATTTTATCATTTTTAACAAGGTTTTACAAGGCCAGATGCTCTTCCCGACACCCAACTCAGACACTTATGGTAGTCAAGTCTTTTTACCAAAATATCATCTCTAAGGTTGGTACACATAAGGCTTGAGACACCATCCTAGCTAGCCTCATATGTGTGTGTGTGTGTGTGTGTGTGTGTGTGAAGGACGTTGGCCCCTATAAGAAGCTCATTCACCCTTTGACAGGTTTTGCTTTTTTTGTCCTGTAGGGATGACATGCCACTCTCCTCACCGGCAGAAAAGCTAGTGGTGGAGCTGATTTAGATCTCAACCACCTGTCCATGCATCAAAATATTTTCTTGCTGGTTAATCTACTGTTCTTACTTATTAGCCTTTTAAGTTTCTGTGACATTCTGAAAGAGAGCTTTTGTTCTAACTAATGTTTTCACTTTTTTATTGTTCTTTTCAACTTTTACACAATTCCCAAAGTTGTGTTCCCATCACACTATATCTTGTTTCTCTTTGAGTTTAAATATTTCTTACAAACCATAGCAATATTATATATATATATATATATATATATATATATATATATATATATATATATATATATGCACACATACACATGTGTGAAATAAAAAATAAACATCATTAACTATACTATAATATATATTATCTACAATATAACAAACAACTTTCTAATTGCATTATAAAATCTGACATGACTAAATAAGTTATTGTAAATAGTTTGAATAAAAACATGTAAGCTGAAATTCACAGAATATATATATATATATATATATATATATATGATAAAAATAGTTTTATGGTATTTATGAGTAAAAGTCCTCAATATCAGGGATAGAGTATAAATATAAATGTGGTCATTGAGGTCAACGCTGAATGGCAACAGTGTGTTTGATGCTTAAATGCAATCTTCAAGCCAACTATATATATATATATATATATATATATATATATATATATATATATATATATATATATATGCATTCTTATCAATTTCATTGTGAATTATTGGCTTGTATAATAAAATCTAGCAAGGTGTAAATTGTTTCTCTTAAATCACAAGATATTTATCGATATTATTGGTGCTAGTGAGATATACTTGTGTTTTTGGGAATTAATTCTATCATGAATATATCCAAATATTTTCTGTAATAGGTAAACTTAGTTTCTTTAACTAGTCTTATTACTATTGATATAGTTCTTTTAGTTTATGCTTAGTCATGATAATTCCAACAAGAAGGAAACACAAAACATATTTTATAAAATGACCCACAATTTATATCATGTGACATTATGTCATTTTTATCTGTACAATTAATAAGCTTTCATCATTTTGTAATTTATGCAACCAGCAAAACAAATATATATCAGCATCATATATAAATTATGCATAAAAAATATCCAAAAGATATTAAAGATTTATATGAAGAAAAAGGCATCATTTTTTGATACTGCTTCATATTAATTAAAGACATTTTTAAATAAATAATAATTATTTCCTTTCACTCCAATGGAAATAAAATATTAAAACAATATGAAAATAAAATAGCATAAATGTCTTTTCTTTAAAATAAGTTGTAACAAAAATAGTAATTTTATATTAGGATGAACATTTTAATTTATCTGGAAACAGACATCTTATGACAACCTAATTATTCAGTGCTCCCTATAGGAAATATAGGAAGAAATAGCTACTGATAAAATAGGAATTGAAATCCAACTGATATTTGATTGAGCATTTATTTCCATAAAGGAAAAAACAAAAAAGACATTGTCACACTATATTTACATATTGATTCATAACTTAATTAAAATATTTAAGTCAATAATTTATATCTTCTTGCTTACACATTTGACATTTTGCTCATAATGGAAACCTTCTTTTAAAATGTTTAAATACTTGCTTCTCTAAAAAAAAAAAATATTTTGAATAAAATCCCTAGAATCCTTTATAGCAAATCACAAACAATTTGCAACAACCCTGTCATTATACGGCTTGTTCAATTTCAATGACAAAGGTTATTTGAGTAATCATTGATTACATCCCCATTGATCCAAGACTTCCAATAACAATGACATCAAAAACTTCTCCTTGAGTAACAGTCAAACGTCCTTCAGCTTGAGAAGGCAAAACCAAGAGGCCATTAGCACTACGCATGCTAAGTAATCGACTGCTTATTTGATTGCCTGTACTGTATGCCGTCGGTAATCCATCTTCATCACCAACTCCACCAGGAGCCCAAGAAAGTACAACACGATGATATTCAGGACGAGGATCCAATTTTATATTGCGATCGACCTGAAAAAATATACATTGGCATTACATTTGGTATAGAGTACTTTCTTCTAAATAAGCAAAATTAATTCTATAATAACATATATAATATTGAAACAGACTTATAATAAATGACAAACTACAAGTAATTTGTCTAATTTCCCTATGAATATGGATTGGGTAGTGTAAATGAAAAACTAAAGAAAATCTAAAATATGACAACTGATTCTACACATAAAAAATATCATTGGAAAATGAGTTTAATTTTATCCAACTATTTCCAAAATTATTTTGGAATGGAGAAATGTTTGGGTTTTGTTCAATTTTAGTTTTATGAAATATATAAATTAAAAAATAAAATAAAAACTTTTATTACTAAGATACTAGTAAAGAGTATTAATCTTCAACAACCACAAATCTGTATTATTTAAGTAATCATAATTGATTTTAGAGAAACATAAAACTGGAGTAGCAAGTCAGAAAATGAAACGAACAAACTCAGTTCTACTGTTCTTTTCATTCTAATGTCGTAATGAATTTCACGAGGGCAAAATATTCAGTGCCTCTAATCAATGTCTTGATTAGGGGTTAATAGCAATACTATACAGATCTTACTATTATCATGCATATCTAAGCTTCATTCAATCACAGAGAATATGGTATGACTACAACCGCAAAGATTTTTCCAATGGTAAAGGAGACACACCGAAGGAAAGCACACATCAAAGCAACTAACTAGGCTTGGGCATTTGTTGCATATTGGCCATATCCAAATTCATATAATATTGATTATTTTCATGTAACATCTCGATTTGATTGCTGCCGAGTTCAACTGATCTAACCAGCTACAGATTTAAAGAAATCTCCAGCACAAAACTTCACAAACCACTTTTAGCAGATTTGATAATTAAAGTTTAAAACCTTCTCCATAAACTGCATAAAGTTTTTTTTGGATTTAAGTTGCATTTTTACCTTTATTAGAACAAGCAAAACATAATATGCCAAAAATCTTGCTTACCTTGGCTTTAATAACAGTTCTGTGTGGGTTTGGACATCCTGCCATTTGGTAGATGGCTGGAATCACAAAGAGGTTGCAAGTCACAAGAGCAGAAACTGGGTTGCCTGGCAAACCAAAAAACAGTTTCCGACCATGCCGAGAATCAAATGTAGCAAATGTTGTTGGTTTTCTGCATAAACCAGGAATGAGATAATTTTAGTTAACAACAAAAAATTCTTTTTTTAGAGTAAGTCACACATCTGATCACTGCTGAAAGATTAAAATAAACCTCAAGTCAGTCTTATTTAATAATAAAAGTAACACATATCTAACACAGCAAATATTTAAAATGATTGCTTAGAAGAAATCTTTTGTAGATTGGATCTTTATATATTTCTGATACATTTAAAAATTCATCTTCTGTAAAACAAAAAAAATGTAATTAAAATATAACTTTAAAGCCTACTTAGCAAACAAAGGTATTTTATATTTTTGAGTAGAGTTTTAATAATTTTCATTGGAATATTTCTCATGAATCTATTTGTAGAAAAATTTGAATTGAGGCCAGATCTTGATAGAAAAAGCCTCTCTAAATGCAACAGAGTTTGAGCAATGAACAGAAAATCTGCTGATTACTGATTCAAGACTTTTGTGATGTCAATGAACACTCGTTGTCCCTTTCATAATGCTCGTTGTAGTAGAGACTTTGTAATCACAGACACAACTATAGTAACACCATTGAACAATACTAGTGTCAGACGCCTTAAATAACACTTGCACTAAGGTACTTGCTTGATAATACTCAGTTGAATAGTAACTGCCAAATAGTAATCCGTATAGTGATCTCTTAAACACCACACTAATTCCCATATATACATTTCCTTTACTATCACAAGATCTACTTATTCAAAATGGGATCGCCTGTGTTTGCTCTCTGGTGATCTGTGTTCAAACTCCAGTGTCGGCAGCAACACTTTATTCCTATATAACGCCACCTCTTTGAGATGACTTCCCCTGGAGTCTATATTTCTTCAGCTTCAATTCAATAATTAGAAATTCTGTTGGCATTCTTTTGCTTTTGCCATAAACCCTGATGGCATAGGTTCGTTAGACATGTCATACAGAATTTCCATTGGTACCTCTTTTTGGGGACTTTTTAAATCAGTGAATCTACATTTTAACTGACTAAGGTGTCACTTATGTTCCCACCTTTGTCCATGTACCATGTAGGTCATTTTGTCGATCCGTTTTTTATAACGCCATCTTCCCAGAATTTTTTCCATGCTGATACATTTTAAAAAATACCTTATCTCTAGGATTGATGTATTGTTATTGCGTTCTGGTAATATCTTATTGAAAACGGATTTAATCTTCCTGGCAAACATCAACTCTGCAGGCAACATTATTCCAGACACGGGGTTTGGGTTGGGTAAACACTCAGAAATTGCTAAATCATTACTTCATCCTTCCAACTTTTTTAGTGCCCTTTAAAACATATCGACAAACCGTTTGACCTTGGCTGATAAGGGGGAGTTGTAATATGTTCTATTGCTTATGACTTGCAAAAAAACTTAAATTCACTAGACGTGAATTGAATCCCATTATCTGATACCATTTTCATCAATAATTTGTCCTAGATATTTAATTCTGGACATAAACAATTCACATTTTCCTTCACTAATCTTAAAACCATATTCTTTGATTCTCTCAAATACTTTCTTTACATCTTCTGCATGTTGCTTTTGGGTCTTAGTTTTAATAAGTACGTCATGCAAGTATGCTTAAGCACAATCCAAATCGGCAAGCATGGTATGCATTATCTGTTGGAATATGCTTGGTGCTACCTTTCTACTGAAAGGAAGTCAGTTGAATTTGTAAAACCATCTATGAGTGTTAATTCTTAATAATTTTGACCAGTCTTTGTCCATTAGTACTTGTAGGTAAGCGACAGACAGGTCCAATTTAGAAAAAAAATTGGCCTCCATTCAATTTGGCAAAAGATTTCCTCTGGACTTGTTAACAGGCAGTTATGTTGTTTTAAACTTTAATTTAACCCCGTTGAAAAATCAGCACACACGCAATTTCATTATTCCTTTTTTTTAACATAAACTGTCGGTGATGCCTATTCGGAATAGTCTATTTTTTATATTACACCTAATTTTTCTAGTCTGTACAATTCATTATTAATTGGATCTAAGGCCACAAAAGGTACACACCTTCTTGGCTTAAATGTTGGTGTTACATTCTCTTTTAATTCAAACTTAGCTTTTGCTTTTGTGCATGTCTCAAAAACTTCTGGAAAACTCTTTTTCAGTTCATTTTTCAATTGCCATATTAGTATCGGGGGTAACAATATTTATCCTGTTGCAAAAAGAGTTAAATGCAAGGTCCCAAAGATCAATCAATGCAACCCAGTTTGTTCCAAATAAATTTGCAGTATTCTTTAATACAAACACCACCACCATTTTGTTTTTTCCAACAAAAGAAAAGTTACAGCTGAATACACCCAAAATGTTCAATCGCTTTCCTGAGACTCCATACACAACTTTATCAGAAGTCAATAAACTGGGTTTACCCATTTTTCTCCATGGCTATTCATTTATTATAGTGATATCAGATCCTGTATCTAGTTGCAATTTTATTTTTACATCATTAATTTGCACAAAAACAAATTTCCTCTTTTGAGATGTCATGTTAATTTCCCTTTTAGGCTTCTTATTGTTACTCCATGTATTTATCATGTTCGCATACATTTTATTTTTCTCCATTTTTTGTATCTGCAACACGTACTTTTGTGTTCTAATCTCCCACATTCATAGCATTTTTTGATCTTGAAGGAACAATCACTTAAAATGCTTACCTCCATAACCATGACAAGTATTAGGTATTAAGGAGGGCTTATAGTCTTTTTTTACTGTTCTGTTAGGATTTGAAAAGCATTTGTAGTTTTTTCTCTTAGATGGTCAAACACTGTGTACCTGTGAATTGTCTTTTTCTTCAATCCTTGCGGTATCGAGTTTCAAATTCACAATACGTTGACACTTCCACTATTTTCTGAAGTTAATTTGGTATCCATTTCTAATTTAGTAAGTATCCTGGATCTGATCTCGGCATCCTTATTAGAAGATAAACCCTGTACAAACATCAGGCATATAAACAAATCAGGAGTTAATTCATTTAATTTGAACTTTTCACATTCTCGATTCACAACTCCTGCATAAGTGACAAAATCTTCAGCGTCAGAATTTACCAAGACATTGCCATTGTGTATTAAATAATGAACTCCCATTACCAAACATTTTTGATAGTATTAGAACAGTCTCATCAAAATTTCTTTCTCCTGTTTTTTTTTGGCAAAATATAATTTACATATTTTTCATGTTCAGCAGGGGCAATTTCCTTAATAATAACCAAACTTTCTTTTCATCATTCCAATGCAAACAATCCCTTTTAAAGAACCCTTTATATCTTCTATAATAAGCTGGAAAAGTTATCCCTTCATCTGGATTGTACACAAATTCGCTAATTGAATTAGCAATAGCATCTGGAGTGAATGAATCTGAAGTTTTTCCTTCCATTGTTTTGGTAAACAATTCAAAAAACTTATGTTGTAATTGCTGTTCATGTTGCTGTTTTTGTTGCTGCAATTGTTGTTCTTGTAGTTTTTGCTGCTGCAACTATTGTTCTTGTTGCTTTTGTAGCGCTAACATTTGAATCATGATAGCTTTTAATCCTTCCATTCTGCTGTACTCTGCTGAATATTTTGCAGATTAATTTTTTCCTTGCGTAAATTGGACAAATTTTCTTGTAAGTTGAAGGAATCCTCATGTAAATTCAACGAATCCTTGTATAAGTTCAAAGAATCCTCGTCACCACTTTTGTAATGTCAACGAACACTAGTCACTTTTGTAATGCTCATTGTAGTAGAGACTGTGTAAAAATAGCTACAACTATAGTAATACCACTGAACAATATTGGTGTCAGATGCCTTCGAATAACACTCGCACTAATAGTACTTGCTCGATAATACTCGTTTGAATAGTGATCCAAATAGTAATCCGTATAGTGATCACTTAGTCGCCAGGTTAATTCCCATATATACATTTCTTTACCATCACAAGATCTACTTATTCAAAATGAGATCACTTGTATTTGCTCTCTGGTGATCTGTGTTCAAACTCCAGTGTCAGCAGCAACACTTTATTCCTATATAACAAAGATGTTAAGTGATCAACAGACTACTCCCCATTAATAATTACAGTGACAACAATTTATAAAGCAAAGTCTAATGACTGAAATATTTATTTAGAAAACTCTCTTGAATTATATTTATAAGTTATTAAAATTCATACAAATTTGAACATTACAAAAGGTTACCTTATAGTTTTAAGATAAATGTATGGTATATCAAGATATACCATATATTTACCTGGATTTGACCTGGAGTAGAAAGGATTCCACCAGGTTTACTCTGCCCAAGACATGCTATACAATGACCACACCAGGTCATTGGACTGATGATGATATCAAGATTACAGAAGAATATTTAAAAGTAAAAAATAATTTTATATTTTCAAACAGACCCAGGTTTCATAAACACTCTTCCAAAATGAATGGTGGCTTCTAGATCAACTTCCACTACTTGTTTCAACAAATCCTGAAAGTATTAAAAAGAAATATTAAAAAATAAAAGACATGCTTCAATTTTTTTAGATCTTTTTAGAGCCAATTTTATTTGTATACACAGTTGAAAATTACCAAGCATGTAAAAATGATATAATTCTATCGATAATCTTATTGGCTTTTAGAGCAGAAGATGTTGAAAAATTATCAGTCCCACCAAAAAGGGATTGAAACAAAGATGTTTGGTCAAATTTTAGGAAGTGGGTCAGCTTTTCAGCACCTTCATAAAAACAGCAAGTTTACAATTGGCATGAATAAAAAGAGAGATGTCTGTGAAGACCCCCCCCATAGAAGAGAACATGACCAAAGACTGTGTGTACGCTATCCCGTGCAGCTGCAGAAAGAAATATAAAGGGGAGACAGGCCGCTCCCTTAAGGTAAGGCTTCAAGAACACCAGAAAGCTGTAACACGAGGATAAGTGGAAAAATCAGGCGTGGCTGACCACATATGGAGAGAGAAGGGAGATCACCGCCCTCTGTGGGATCAGGTTGAGTTCATAGACAAAGAACATCATTGGAAAATTCGTAAACTTAAGGAATCAGCACATATGCTAGGCCACAAAAATCTCCCGAGTTGACCAAGCATAGAAATGAATACAATATGGGAACCAGTAATAAGGAGTGCCAGAGAAAAACGATAATAACAACAAAAATTGTAATATGAGCTCTGGTAAAAACATGCAATGGTAACAGCAAAAATTGCTATATGAGTGCTGGTAAAAAATATGGTTGCTGAAGACATTAGGTTTATAATACCCAGATATTCATACACAGATGTCCTCAAGGAAACATGGCACAGTGGATAAAGGCGTTAGTTAGATCGATTGACAGGACCCAAAGAGTGTATACCCGGCTAAGGCAGTTGAGAACTTTCAGAGGGAAATTAACAGGAGATAACTGATAACTGAAACTAGAACAGTCTACATAAAGAGTTCAGTTTGACATTCCAACCACCTGAAGGCCGGAGCGTACAACGGCCAAAACGTAATAAAAGATGAGGACAATGGTCCGAGTAGTGTAAATAATGTACATAATACCTCATCTCAGAAATATAGACAGATACTTTATTTTAGGTGTTGTTCATTCTTCTCAGTATTTGATGACATTTTACTCTTTTATGAATAAATTGTAATTTATAAAGTTTTTATAAATGCATGTTTTAAAACCATTTCATACAGGCCATCTTGCCTTTTTATAAAAATGAAATCTCTTGTAAGAAGCAATATCTCTTGGCCATAGATAGACTAAGATAATGAATAAATAGTGATGCATTACTGGAAGTGACCTCTGGCAGTACAGGTAGAGCAAAAATAAAACTCTTTGTCAGAAACAGAGGCACCATATTGAAGGAATCACCCTGATTATATAGGGCACAATATGATTGTCTTTGATTCCTATTGCAAATGGCCAAATGTTTGAATTTGATGAATCCAGAACAGCACATTTAAAACCATATTTTTTCTTTGATAATTGTTTTCCACATTCAAGCACCAAAGGTGATTTTGGTCATGGCACTCAAATTCTTTCCTGCAAAATTTGCTGAATATTGTAAACTGACCCAATTACTATGATGTCATCCACAGTCAAATGGTCAAGCAGAAAGATAACTTTTCAAAAGGCCTTAGGCTAAAAGAATAAAGAAGCTGTGAGTAAATTTTATATCCTTTTTTTGTCTTTATATAAAACTCAAAATATGAAATGTACTTTAAGTGCAATCACCAGAAAAAGTAATGTTCAGGAGACTTACTCCAACAACATTTGGTGTAATGTGTTTAAAAATAATAATAAATTCATGTAGAAAATTTTCAAATAATAAGAAAAAACATTTCATAGTTTCAGTGGAGGAAATAAATTCTTCATAAGAGACTTTCAACCTGGTAAAATAAAATGGTTAGCAGAAGAGGCCAGATCATTTAATCACAAAATGTACAATTCAATCAAATAAGACTTAAATATACAGTTCACTTCTATGTAACATCAGATGTACAAAATCTAGTTTAAATAATTCAGTATTCAAAAAAACATGAAAGCCAAAAATTCTTTAAGTGAATTTAAGATGACATATTAAAAGTGCATTGATATTGAAAAGCTAAAAATCTAAGACCATCAGTAAAGAAACCTAAAGATCTTATTTCTGCCACCAGACTGTAAACATTTATGATTCAAATTTGAGTAGTAAGAACAGTTATTCCTCCTAGGGTGTATACAATGTAACTTCACTTAACATATGTAAACAGTTACCCAGCTAACTATATAATTTACAGATGCCAACAATCACATACTCTAAGGGAAAAACATTATATCCAGTGTATTCAGGTGCAAAGTACTTTACTTGGAAAGTGAAAGAGTTAATTGGAGAAACATAATAAAAGTATATTAAATTCAGTTCTTTCCACAAATTATTTAAATATGCAAATAAGTGTGTATAAAAGAAAACCACAAATAAAGGAGTGGCTAATTGGATCCCACCATTCCAGAATTCACCATATTCTTAAATTTTAATACACTTAGAAAAAGAAACCATAATACTTGAAATAAAACTTCTTATTTTCTCTCTACATTCATCATTCTTATAACTGTGTGAATTAGAAGTTAAAACAATTTAAATTAAGTTTAATACTTAGAATAGTTATTGTGCATTTACAATATAGTCTTTTTCAAACAATGCTTATGGTTTATTAGTAATTAATGCAGACATCAAAGAAAGAACCAATTGCTTCTGTTTAATACAATGTGAAAGTACAGTTTAACAAAAAAAGAAAATCCAGCTAAGGTAATTTATTTAAATGTCCATGTGTGAAATTGAAGCTAACAGTTCAGAATCAAGAGTATAACATAAGTTAATATAAGAAAAAGCAAATATATATATATAAAACAAAATTATTTTATTTTCCTATTCAATTACAAATGAAATTTTCATCAGAATAAGTTATTAAGAATAGTAAAGTTAATGCACAAACCTTTTCCCCCATGGACACACCACCTGATGTAACAACAACATCAGCTTCAGAAATTGCCATTGCCAGTTTTGTAAATAAAGTATCTGGGCTTCAAGAAAAGAAATAAAAAACAGAAGGTATGAGAAGGTTCATTAAAGTGGCTGCATTTAATGACTTGGTTTTATAAAATTGCTTTTATCAGGCTTGAAAACAAAATCAAGTTTACAACTTCAATTATGAATTCTTATTTATAAATCAATTTAAAATACGATACTAAGTAAAATGCAGATGAAAAATTACCTTTTGGTAACAAACAGTTATTTCTAATTTATCTGATGGTTTATTGCCAAAACATTTTAATACATTTAGAAAAACAAACTAAAATAGTCAAAATAAATCTTCCTAATTTCTCTCTACATTCAGTGTCACTATATCACTGTGAATCAAAAGCTAAAACAGTTTAAATATGAACTTAATGCTTAGAATAAGTGATTGTGCATTTATATGCTCTTTTTCAGTATTATGTGCTTTGCTATCTAGATATGCATGCTCATCTTGGATAATATATTCACTACCCTTCAGCCATATTTTTGCAGTTACAAACCAAACTCTTTATTTAACCCAGAAGAGTAGACTGTTCTCATTTTGATTTTCATTCTTAGGGGTTATTTCAAATCAATCAATAATTCATTTTTGTGTCATTTGGTCCAATTCTTCCACTAAATCAGAGCATGTGGCTTTACAACGCTCCAGCCCAAGGGATTGAATTCACAACTTCCAGGGAACCAGATATATTTTAAACAATGTTTTAATCTACTAGGCTAGGCATCTATTGGACAATCTAGTGGTGAAATTCTGGAGTCTTAAACATAATATCTGTACTAAGTGGGACTGTGTACATGCACTCACTCAGGTGGTGGAACTGCAAGAGCATGCTGACACAGATTATAGTTATCTCTATGCTAGCTCTACTGAGGACATTATGGCCAAAAATGTTTATCCTTATCAGCAGTCATTCTTTTTAAACAAAGTTGCATAGAAAGAACAAAATATTATATGTTTGATTCTGTCCTATAAAGAACCATTTCTTATAACTGATATCTCATTTAACCAGAATCCACTGACTCCTCAAAAACTTTTAGTTGAATGTTGCTTGTTGTATTGTTCTAGGTCTCAAAAATTGATTTACTGATAAAATTGAAGTGATTTCTATTTGAAGTAATTGCCATTATCAGAATTAAGCAGTTATCTATGCATATAACTTATGTAATTATCAAAAATTATGGAACAAGATTTCTATTAAACTGACTTTTAAACAGTTGTATCAATGAGTACTCGAAGACAACTGTAGAGTGATTTACGAAAACCCCAAAAATGTCACTATTTACATGTCCTATTTCTTGACCCAACATTTTCTGAGATTTAACTAGAAATATATGTACACATCTATATACTAGATGACTTTATACTTACCTATCTTCAGCAATGCCAAGATCAATGGTAGAAAAGTTGTGCTCTTTGAAAAGGGCAAGCAAAGCTGATCTATTACTATCATGTATTTTGCCTTGACTCAAACTATCTCCTGGTTCAACCAACTAAAAACAAATAAATTTTGATGTGTAAAACAAAGAAAGTAAGAAACAACTACAACAAACAAAACTTTATCTTAAAAGAAAATGTAAGATTGCCCCTTGTCATTTCTAGATATCTTTTTAAAATAACAATTATATATTACATACATAACGTAATAACAATGTTCAAAATGTAACTTTTCTTAACAATTCTACCAATTTAAAATGAGAAAACAGTTTTCAAATAGCTTTTTATGGTTATAGAGATTATTCTAAAAAAATAAAAATGAAAAGCTAGAACAAATCCGAAAAGACTATTTTTCAAGCTGTTAATTTAAATAGAAAGCTAAATAAGAACCTGACGAAGGCCGGAGCGTACAACGGCCAAAACGTTGTGACAAATATGGCGACAAAGATGAGGACAATAGTCCGACTAATGTAAATTCTGTAAATAAGAACATTGAAAAGATTATAATCATACATTAAGAATGCTTTTTTATATAATAGCAGTTTTCTCAAATTTTCTACGAATTTATTAAAATACCCTCACTATCTTTTAGTTTGATAATATTAAATTATCTCACAAATAATTGAGAAAATTAAAAAAAATTTAAGTTAAAACAAAATTGTCTTTCTTGTACCTTTTTCTAGTCAACAATAAAATAGAGTATCAGTTCTTTTATTGTTATATAAGTTTTTAGTCAATTTATAAAAACATACAAATATACAAGTATTGTAGAAATACACAAAGAATACTTATCTATCCATTCTTTTGCACTCTAGCTAAAAGGAACATTTCATTAAAATCTATGGTAAAAGAATTACAACATAAAATTCCAAAAGTCTTCAAATATACTGAAAGACTTGTGCTGTTTATAAAAAAGTTACTGTGATTAATTGAATCTATCAAATGTGGTTTGCAAAATTTAATGCTGGAGATATTTTTACTGAATGATGCTCCACAATCAAGTAAACAAATTGAAGTTGATTGTGATCAATTGAAAACATTCAACTTGAGAGATAGCCAACATTCTCAAAATATTCAAATAGAAGATTGAAAATCATTTGTACAACCATTGTGCCTTCAACATAAGTGAAAAAAACTACTGAACTGTATTTAAATATTGCAGTTTTGAAACGAATTATCTCAGGAATGAAAAGTAGATACAATGTAGAAAGCAAGACATCATGAAATAAACAAATGAAATGAACTGCCACTAACCATACCAAAAGGTGATTGTAGGATTAGAAGAGTTTTCTATGAACTCTTTCTAGAGAACTAAACAATTCAAACAAGTGCTGCTTCTAATTAGACTAAATGAAGGTAGCAATCAATATAAAGTGTCCAGAATTAAGAAAAAAACACAAAAAATATTGCATCAGTATAATGCTAGGCTACATATTTCTTTGATAACCTGTGGCTAAAATTGTAACATTTTCACTGGGAAGTTTTCACTCATCTGCTGTATTTTCTTGGTACCTTAAGCTGGTATTTAAGAAATAAAATAAAATTGTTGGAAAAATAAAATTATGAATTTGGCAGAAGATAGTGGAGCAAAATTTGTTCAATAAAATTAATGTAAAAAAGTATATATATATATATATATATATATATATATAAAAAATAAATTGTCTTATTTTTACTTCATAAAATAAGCAAACTTTACTTTATCCAATACTTAAAAGAATTCACTTAGCCAACAAGCACTTACTAGTACAATACAATCAAACATACCATTATAATTAAGTCTCCTTTTTTTATAAACATGAGAAGTCAGACATGTTTTGTTTTAAGTTATTCTTTCTATACTGAATGGCTAATAGTGAAATGACTTGTAAAATCACAAGAAACTTACTTCAAACACTTAACAAGTAAGGCTCTTTAGGTACAAATCAAATGACAAGCCATTGATACAATATATTCAATGAAATCTAACAATTTACTAAACTGATCACAGAAAGTTTTATCTCTTTTTCTGGTTTATTCTTAGCATAAAATGACCAGTTTATGAAGAAAGCAAATTAGCAATTCCTGATAATAAAAGAAATCTACTTAGGCATTAACATATATTTTCATTTTTTTTAAATCCTCAACTTTTACTTGGGAAAATGTGATCAAAGAAATGTTTCCCACTAATGAATATAGCAGAGAAAATGGAATACTTGCAAATATGAGATTTCATGTTTGAATAAAGACAATGAAAATTATGAAAATTGAACCAGATGTTGGAGAAATTATTTGTGAACACACAAACAAATTGTGTAACTATTTATGGGTATAGAAATTCTGTCAATATCTACAGCTATTTGAACAAATTCAATTTAGAGGCTGTCTCAACTTGCTTAGGGATGGACAGAATAAATAGACTGAGATAAGACCTGTTTGTTTTTTTATTTATAACAATACTAAACCTTGTCTTTTATTGATATTTCTGTGCAAAGGATGTTGAATTTATTCAGCAAAAGAAATGTATGTGGGAACAGTATAAATTTCATTTATTTTATATTTTTCTTTCACATCATCAAATGTTGTTATAAGACTTCCATCCATTTCATAGTTTTTTCCCAAAAGATAAAAAGAAGCAAGGTACATAAAATTCATGAATACCTCAGTATTGTCCAAGAAACATTCACTTACACAACAAGCACTTTTATTAAAATATGCTGAGATACAAAAATTGAATGTGTTTTTCATCACCCAAGCTGAAATTTATATTCTATTTCTTTCAGCAAGTTAATCATATATAAAAGATAGAGAATCTTTTTTTATAAAATCATGAATTTATAACCTTATCACTCATCTTTTGAGAATACAGTCAACTTCTCAAGCATATTATGCAGATCATCATAGTTGTTAGCAAGAAAAAAAGGTCCTGGATTTTAGAGAAAAAAATCACTGTGACAATTCTGAAATAATAGGAAATATTAGTAATAATCAAATGATCTGAAACAACAAAAATAATGTAAGGAAACAAAAAAGCTAATTAAATAATTCCTAGCAAAAGAATTACAAAGCTGACAGATATTTCTCATCCAGTATTTTAAACATACAAAATGTTTTAAACAATACAAATAAGGATGGAGTAAAATATGATGAATTAGCTTTTCTGAACATTCTAATAACTTGTACAGATAGAAGACATTTGTATCAAACAAATGGACATTCACTGGATATGTTTGAAACTACGATTCCAGCTAACCATAAAATATGAAAAAAAGCAATCATAAATAGCTTACAAGATCAAGCAAAACATATGTAGTGTACCAGATAGGACACTTAAAAGAAACAAATACTCAATGAATACAATAGCAGCAAGAACTACCAGCAGATGCACAAGCTTAGAAATCATTAAAAAATGAGTAAGACTCATTCTACCAAACAACAGTAGTATCATATTCAATAGTGATCCCATGTTATGCATCACCAAAGTAAAGACCGCACTAGAAGTAAACAAACTGAGAACCTAACTACCCACAAAACATTTGAGGAAGATCAGAGAACTAATTCATACCGATACCTCAAAATCTGAGATAACTGAATGTGCTTTATGCAATGAAGTCAAAATAATAGAGAGGAAATAGTATTGAAAATTCAGAAAGTTGAATAAATCTACACAAATACTGGAATAAAATCATTTAATCATTACACTAATCATAGACATTAAAAGGGAACAATGTTTTGAAGGGTTTCAAAAAAATAAAAAATAAAAATAACATCAAGAAAATGGAAGTGTTGCCAAGGTTCACCATGTAGGTCACTGATAAAAATAAACAACTTAAAGCATAGTATAAATTTCTGGCTTTTAATAAAGATAAAATATTATTAAAATGATATAAAAATAATAAGATATAATAGTGAAGCAGGCTATATAGTATTGAGTAAAAATCTAAGTAGTGCAGTCACTTGTATCTGAGGATGCCAGTCTACTAGGGCAGCTAGTTAATCCCTGTTGCAGATGCCTGCTCAGGCACATTTATGTATGTTCAACACCCACAAGAGCCCACCTATGGTTTATACTTCAACTATGCTGAGCAGACCTTAGTTACAGCTTCTGGGAGAGTGCACGTTATTTAGCATGATCAACAGTCTGAACAAGGCCAGCACACTCAAACACTTGGTCATGATAACTTATGACTTCATGCTAGTACAACCAATGACAGCTCCCAAGGGCTCCATCTACCCAATTTCAATGACAAGGCTTTGGTTAACACATGTTATGGTTTTCAGTCACTTTCCAAAGGTGACACATGCTGAGATTGCCTCGTCCAGACCGATAACATCAAGAAGTCACCTTCCTGACAAATTGACCCTGATAAGATTCAAACCTGGGTCTCATGGTCAAAACAGCAATGTTCTAACCACTCGGCCATGTGCCTATCTAAGTAAAAATAGGTTGTAAATATATGCTGACTAAAATACTCATATTATCAATCAATATCATGTGCAAAGAAAGTCAAAATTAAATTTTTGCCTGTTGTGTTTTATAGAATAAAAAACTTATACTTATACCCTTGACTTATTTTATAAGATTCTTTTCTTATGAAAATGACAAAATGAAATTTAGTATCACTGTTGAATTTGGGGGCCAAACTTTCCAACCACTTGCTAAACTATTACATCATAGGGACTAATTATAAGTAAAATAAAAATTCTACTACTCAAACTTAGCATTAATCTTTTACATGCATACATTAATTTTCTATTATATTTAGCAATAACCAATAAACAAATGCATTCTCAAATTAAGGATAGAATGAACGTGTTATTTAGAAAAAAAAGAAAATCAAAACAGATTTTTGGTGTAGTTTTCTAAATATCTTTAGCTAAAGCAAATTTAAAAAGGAAAAATACAATTAAATCAAGATTTTACAGTAGAATATTAAATAAGCATCTAATTATATAAAGCCAAGGTTTTTATTTTATATAAACTTACGACACAATGCACCCATAAAGTACAAAATAGCTTTAGGATAATTTTCACTAAATAAAAAATACAAAACTGTATATTTTGAATTGACAAATTCAATAAATAAATATAAATATTTTATAAACAGAATAAATATTTTAATAAACATGTGCCACCTTGTCTAGATATTTTATTGCTTATTTTCCAATATCTGATAATTTTGTTATTTAAGCAATAAAATTATAACATAATTTGAATGTTTAAATAACAAAATTACTTTTGCAAAAAATACTTTATTTCACAAATATATGAAATGCTAGCCCAATGAGCAAAAACAGTAAATGGCTTGGTCTCTGAGACAAATTAAAGCATTTTCTAAACTGTTTTGAGAAGAATGAATTTACAGCTATTTGGCAATCTCAAAATAATTGTGAACATCTTGAATTGTTTAATTCAAAATAACCATAATGTTTTTTTAACATTTATTCCAGAAACTTGGTTCATGCATAAAGGATACATATATAGTTGAAACAAGTTAATGCAGTTAAAATAAAAAGGGGTAAATATATGCATGCAATGATCTTGAAGGAAACAACACTGACCTCATTTCCAGTGGATAATACAGCAATTGTTGGTTTTTTGAAACACTTGACTTTAAAAACACCTACTGTGGCTAACAAACCCACTTCAGAAGGTCCTAAAAACTGGTTTCTCTTGAGAACTTTTTCCCCCTGTGGAATGTCTGACCCAACAGGCCTACAAATATTAAAGCAATGAATGTAACATCTTTGCATTTGATAAGAAAGTTAAATAATATCATTTATATAAAAAATTTAAAAGCAAATTTTGGTAAAAAGTTTCAGTTTTTGGCAAATAACAAATGATTAAACCAACTAAGTGAATTTCTGTTAGTTTTAAATATAATTTTATATATTATACAGAAAAATTTAACTTTATTTTGAAATCTTTGCTTTAGCAGTTCTTGAATTGTTTTATTAAATGCTTAATTTCTTTATTATATAAGAAATAAAGACATTAAAATAAACACTAAAAAGCTTCATTTCTAAACTGACTTAAATGTTATATGAGAACAATGTAAAAATACTTTTGAGATAAATAATTCTATTTTAAAGCTATATTTTTTGGTAAAGTATAGCAGTTTTAATTTTTTTTTTTTTTTTTGGAAAATTTTCTTTCTAAACCTTTGGTGTAAACTCTAATAAACCATTCCAAAGGTAAAACTGTTTCCAAGCAATAAAATATAAATCAATTATTATATGAATTTGACCATATTAATTCTTATTCTTTAAAATATTCACAAAAATTGTCAAGGAAAATCAGAATACCATTATGTTTTAAAACATTCTATAAGTATAGAATAATATATAGCTCCACAACCAATAATATTTCATCTGTACTGTAGATCACAAAAGTTAAACCTCATTAAATAAACTGTGCAAAATTTCAGGAATAATTCTTTCTCAGATGGATATGTTTTACATCAAATAATACACTTTACATCTAATTTTTTCCAATAAAAACAAAAAACAAGTATAAGGCTAATTTTTTTTTTCTTTAGAAATCTCTAAAACAAATTTTTTGATGGCAGTACAGAACTTAGGTTTTCTTTAATCTGACTCATTCCCAGGTAAATCTGACTGTTTTAGATTATTGTCTAAGTGAACAATGAAATTACAATCCAAATAGAATTTCCTGGTTGAGTTTAATAGCTATTTTTTTCAATTTGACAATACATGATGCTGTATATCATTCTCTTTACAATGACAAGCTTTCCCTTCCAAGATGCTGAGAAAGACTTTGAAAGTATCACAGATCCCTCTATCCATGGTGTTTGTCATAAACTGTGTCTATTTTCAACTACACATAACATTTGGGATAAATAATTCTATTTTGGTTCATCTACCTCTACCTTATTGCTACATATTTTGGAGAAAAAAAAACTATTCTCATGTAAATGTTCATTTCTTCTTTCAAGCCACAATGCTTTTAAGTTAGTTTTATACAATGTTCTGGAATTGTATTTGTATATGTTTCAACTTCAGCCATTGAAATCTCTTTTAGAACTACAGATGGATTGGCAACAGCAACAAATTTTGTTTGGGTCCAGTTAATAATTTTGCAGATACATCCAAACTGTTTTTTTTTTGTTTTTTGTTTTTCAATTTCAAAAAACGTTTTTCCTCTACTCCATATATTTTGAAATATAGTCACTTAATTCATTCTGCTTTTTAACAACACAATTTCTAACATGCTTTTTCAATTTTTTTTATTTTGTCAGTTTTGTCACAAGCAGACTATTATCCAGATACAAAAGAAAACAAAAACATGTAACAAATGGAATAATCAGATTTGTTGTTAAAACATAATAAATTTACTTGGACTGCATACTGATAATTAAAATACATAAGAGTAGAGACCAGATAGATACTTTAAATTGCACCCCTTTTTCAATTTACCATATTTACAATAATAGCTATGATTAAGTGGATTTTCTTTTTTGTCATATTTAACAACAGGAGGAGTTAAAAATGCTACTATTTGAATCCAAGAGAGAAAATAAAAAGTATAGCAAAGTTAGGACCAAATAAAGTAAGAACAAAATAACTGAGCAAGGTTAAATCTTTTACCTATCACAAAGTAGACATTATTCTAAAGTGATGCTTATCTATCAAATTACATAATAAAAAAGTTTATCTCTTTATAATGAAATATTAAATGAGGGATAAGTTTTTTTTTTTTTCTATCACACATACAAAAAGATTTAAATAACTTGATCAGGTTTCTATTGGTTTTCTTCAATAAAGTTCATACAGCTTACATAAAAACAGAAACAGTATGCTTTAGCTTACAGGAAAAAAGAAATGTTTACACTAATTACATTATTCGGACGACATTTCGCAGAGATCTCTCCCGAGTAAGACCCCTCCATAGAGGAGAACATGACTAAAGACTGCATGTACACCATCCCGTGCAGCTGCAGAAAGAAATATAAAGGGGAGACAGGCTGCCCCCTTAAGGTAAGGCTTCAAAAACACCAGAAAGCTGTAACACGAGGGAAAGTGGAAATATCAGGCATGGCTGACCACATATGGAGAGAAAAATGAGATCACCGCCCTCTGTGAGATCAGGTTGAGATCATAGACAAAGAACATTGGAAAATTCGTAAACTTAAGGAATCAGCACATATGCTAGGCCAGAAAAATCTCCTGAGCTGACCAAGCATAGAAATGAATACAATATGGGAACCAGTAATAAGGAGTGCCAGAGAAAAGAAATAATAACAACAAAAATTGCAATATGAGCTCCTGTAAAAAAAATATGCAATGATAACAGCAAAAATTGCAAAAGGAGCACTGGTAAAAAATGGTTGCTGAAGACATTAGGTTTATAATACCCAGAAATTCATACACAGATGTCCTCAAGGGCACATGGCACAGTGGATAAAGGCGTTAGTTAGATCCAGTGACAGGACCCAAAGAGTTCAATACCTGGTTAAGGCAGAAACTCAAACACTTCAAAAATAAATACAAGAAATATAATATCTAACAATTTCAAATACTGTTGCTGTAATGTTTTGTTTGTTTTTTGCACTTAGGTTGAATTACATTTTACAAGTATTGATTGGATTAAATTTTTAAAAAC
The DNA here is from genome assembly GCA_964036315.1 of Acanthosepion esculentum. Lineage (NCBI taxonomy): Eukaryota > Metazoa > Mollusca > Cephalopoda > Sepiida > Sepiidae > Acanthosepion > Acanthosepion esculentum. Next base: position 87,598,736 of record OZ038498.1, read on the forward strand.
AAAAAAAACCTTTTCATTTTCACCATTAACTTTATTGAAGAACCTATTTCCCATCTTTCAGATAACATGATAGTCCTGTCTTCCTAAAACTTTTTATCTTACTCAACAAAGAACTGCTCTAGGTGCCTTTTGCAATCTTCTATGAATTTTTTTTTTTTTTTATTAAGCTAGTTGTATAATGATTTCAAAATATGGTAATCCAAAGGTACAATATCTAGTGAATTAAGTAGATAGGTGAAAACTTCCCAGCCAAAGCACTAGAATTTTTGCTTAGTTACTAAAGAAATATTTGGCATAGAGTTATCTTGGTGGAATCGTATGTTCTGTTTTCAGGTGCTTTTCATCAATTGGTCTAATTGGGAACAATACTTGTTTGAATCAATTGTTTTGCTTTGTCGAAGATCATATTACTATCATCTTCTTGAGAACAAAACAATTTCAAGTCCCACAGTATACACAACACAACTTTCTTTGGATGAAGACAGACTTTTGGTAGTGTTTCATTTTACTTTCTCCACAATCTTTTACATTATTTCAAGTTAAAGATTTTTGTTGCAAGTCACCATTTGTTTCAAACCAGAAAATTTAAATATGATTCAGCAGTTTTTTTTGTGTGAATTTGAAAAACCACACATCAAAACAACTAACATAATGAATCTGGTCTAAATAATTTTGAATAATTTAAATATGTTCTCTATAAACTGTACACATTTTTTTTAAGAATGAGAGTTATCTTTTTTTTTTTTTTTTGAAAAAAAGAAAAGAGTATAGGATGAAAATTTTGCTTTTTCTCTCATGTTCAGTGTTAGAATCAATAAACAATAATCTGAATACAATCAAGTGATTTTTTTAATGATATTAGTTAAAATTAAATGTTCCTGACTGCATCTAACAAGAAATACAGAAACCTTTTCAGTTAGTTAATACATATTTTCTTTTTGAAACCCAAGGATGTTATACTAATATTACATTATATATTAGGGGCTGTTGAAAAACTTACTTCCAAAACAAATCAGTATTTCCATGATCAAACATCAAAGTATTGATTGTTTTTTAGACAAAGAACTTCAAGCAACCTTATGTGTATGTGTAAGACTGTTTCATGCTGGACGCAATTGATTCGCGGCCTAACAATTGCATGAAAGAGCCTGTCGCCACTGAGTGTTGACTTCATTATTGACTTATATATATATTTTGTTAAATACGATTGACAAGGTACTATGATTAAGTATTTCATTTAATTTTTCTTGTGTTCGTACAAGCGTTTTCTTTTCTGGACACAAAATGTGTAAAAACTGTCCAAAAGTTCTGCATTTTCAAGTGTTTTCGGCCATACTTTTAGCCATTATCAAGAATGATTTTATTTTACTTTTAACTGAATGTATGGGTTTTGTTATGTAAGTATGTATCTAGAGTTATAGGGATGTTTTATTTTACAAATACGGTCAGTACATTGTGGCTGTGTTCATAATTAATGTTATTAACTATGATCACAGTCTTTGAGAGCAGTCTTTTAGGACCTCTGTTTTAAGGAGATCTCTTAGGTCTGAATGAATTGCTATATCTCAACACATCTAACGTTAGGATATTGATAGGTGTAGAATGTAAAAAAGCTTATAAATAGCCAAGGTCATTGCATTCACCTTCACACAAATAACCTTGAATCCATATTTTCTCTCCACCAGCTATGGGTAAAATAGAGCAGACTAGATCCTCTTGCCTTGGCTAGCAACCAAAATAGGAGAAGGAAAACCTGAGGAGGGCTATTTGAACACTTTGTGGAACAATGTGCACTATTTCTCTATTTCCTAAAAAGTGTGGTTTGCTCTACACAAGCTACACTAGTGGTTAGGCCCTTAAAATACAAGTCTACCATATATTTTTCATTAAATATGACAGACAAGGAAAATTTATTCATTTTTTTTATTTAGATTTTCTAGCGTTCTTACATTTTTCCAATTGCCATTTTCTAAGGGGGGTTGTTTTTGGTGTAGTTAGTTTATTTTTATGTTTTGACTGTGTAAATGTATTATTTGTGAATTATAGTAGCAGTGTTAACTCAGAGCCATTGTGTGTTGGGCATGGCTGTAATTCAAGTGAGCAACTTTCTATTTTTAAGACTTTCAGCACTCCATTACCATTGTTAAACAAGGTAAGGTTGATGGTAGGGGTAGATTTTTGATGTACAAGGCCTCTCTTATAATGAGGTGTTTTCAGAAATTTGATTTACAAAGGACTCTAGAGTTATCAACTAATATCTTTTTTAAGGGCTCTTGTAGATTATGAGGTTGATAGATGTTTTTTTATAGAGCTTTGCATTAATAAGTGATATTGAGATGTTCACTCAAGGAGGTGTTCGTATGTCCGATGTAGGTAATTGATTTATGACAAGAAACACAGTCTTGTGCTGAGCAGTGAAATTGATACACAATATTGGTCATCACCAGTTTGTATTTCATGGGGTTATTTTGATTATTAACTACAAGGTTTGCAGTTTTCCATTTTCTATAATATATTATAAATTTTACACATTTTTGGGGAATTACAGCAAAAATAGTGTGTTTAATGATTTTTCATATAGCGAATTTGTCCTGCTCATAATTATTGTGCATCTGATTACTGTAAAATATGTTAATGTTTTGTTGTGTTGTACTTTTGTTACTGGTGTTGTGTATTTTTTGTAAGAATAATTTATTTGTTTATCAATAATGTAGTTGGAAAAATTATTGTTGACTAATGTTTGTCTTATGTTCCAGTTCACTTATAAATATTCTTTTGGAAGAAGAATTTTGGTATGCTCTATCTAGTATTTTATCATTGCTAATTTATATCTTTCAGGGTATTGACTATCAGAAAGGTTGCTGACCAAATATACATTCTAGGTTAGGTTGATTTTGAGGAAATACAATCAGAAATTGGTATTAAAAATGTATTTAAAAAGCCATTCATTTTGGTAATATTTGATTGAAAAATGTTATTATTTCAACAGTAAATAAAAAAAAGTTTGCTATTTTAATAAATAAATTTTATATTATATGAAAACTAATTCAATCCAAATATTTATATACTTATATCATCAAAATTTTCAGTGTAAGAGCCTTTAAAACAAAGGCTTAGTTGACAACATAAGGTTTCTGCAAGAATGTGTCTATCTTGCTTCAAATCCATAAATAACATGAGAGGCTTCAGATGTTAATTTCACTGCTATTTCAACACTCTAAGAATGTGATGGAAAATACCCCCCCTTTACCTGGTAATTTTTTATCACTTCTCAGTTGTCTTCAGGTAGAGTGTGACTAAGTTGTGGCTCCATCAGAGGACAGAGGCGCAACTGAGGAAAATCACACTGTGAGGTGCCCAGTCTTGGAGAACAGATGCCTGAGGCCACACCCTCTCATAGCACGAGAGAGAGAGGCCAGTGCAATCGACGGTTGCGGGGGCTCAGGGAATTTCTGTTCTTGGCCCGAGTGTACGCAGTCAGGTTCCCCACATTAAACCCAACCTTGTTCATTTCTGTTGAGCAAACCCAGTCCTCTGCTTTGTTCGTGTCGCTTTGTTAATTATTCATTGTTTTGGCATGTTAATTCTCTTAGCATGTCATTCACAGAAACATCATCATGACAGCCTGTGCTAACATGACTGGTTACTTAGCAACGACATCACATTTCGGCATCCCTTTTCATCAACACATCGCCATATTGAATTCAACTTAGCAACATGACATCTTGATTTGGTTTCCTGCCAAATCTCTGCATTTATGTGATAACCCTGCCATGCGATTCATATTCTTTATCCAGAACGCTGCTATTTTGGGATTTTTCTCACCAGCCCCAAGTCACTTCATTCAAGTGATTTCATTTGAGTCTAATTTCTCCTTTCATCTAGGAACATAACACATGAACGTTTCCAAAGACTTATGATGTAATGAATATGCATACACCTGTGTTCCCCCTCACAGGAATATGATTGGCTGGTGTCAGCCATAAATACAGGCTGATGTAGAGGTACAGGTCGACGCCCATTTAACTACAACATTGGCTATCCTATTGGTCTACACCTATTGACTACGACGAGTACCAGTCGATTACTGCTACCTGCTAGATTGTACTACTCAGTTACAGTAGCCAAAACCACTTAGCTACTTCAAACAAATATATCCCTTTCCGGGACATATCAGTTGGCGACGAGATTCGAAACAACCTCACAAGTTAAAACAAAAGAAAAAAAAATATACAGTCAACAACACTTACTAACGAAGAACGTTAGAAACACTTGTTCAACGCTTACAGAAAGTAAGTCATTTTTCCCTCATTTTTGTTTTAACGCTTATTGACGAGGAATGTTAGAAAAGGAAAAATTTGTGCAACGCTTACAGAAAGTAAGAAATATTCCCCCCCACTTGTTTGGACTTAGAAAATTTTATTTTCTGCTGGAGCAAAATTTTTTCTTGTAGATACGTTGGCAGAATGGAAGAAATTGCGGAATTAACTAAGGTGCTACAAGTCACTTTACAGCAACAATTCCAACAACAACAACAATTTATTCGGCAACAAGAAAGGTTTGAAAAGTTATTCGAACAACAGGCAAAAGACAATAAATCACTTTGGGAGGACGTATTATCTAGGACAACAAAAGAATCGGGTTCTAGATTTTTTTTCTGCTGAAGGAATTTCAAATTCACTCTCTGAATTTAGTATGACCCTGACAGTGGTTCAACGTTTCTGGCTTATTTTCGTAGGTTTGAAACAATATTTATGAAAAGATGCGAACAATGGTCCGATGAGGAAAAAATTCACTCTATTGATGCAGAAATTGGGAAGAGAAGAAAATACTAAATACATGAATTTAATCCTCCCAAAGAAGCCAGAAGAAATTACATTCAGCAAAACAGTAGAAATTTTGTCAAAAATTTTCAATACTCGATACAAGTGTCTGAATATCGTAAAACAAGAGGATGATGATTTTGTCACGTATGCAGGTATGGCTAACGCACAGTGTGAGGCATTTAAATTAAAGGAATTGTCAAGCGACATGTTCAAGTGTCTAATTTTTGTGCAGAGTCTATAGACACCGAAGGGCAAAGAAGTTAGATCAAGAATCCTCACCATCAAGGAACAAGATCCAAAGATTACGCTACAAAAGGTAATAGAAGATTGTCAGCGAATTATAAACGTAAAAAAAGACAATACTTGGATTGAGGAGAAGAACATTTCACGAGTACAAACTGTAAGACAACAGAAGTGGATACAAAATAAACAAAGAAAAATTATATGCAGTTCCATGGCCAAAGACAGATGTCCCATGGATTCGCTTGCATATCAACTATGCAGGACCCATAAATGGATCTTATTACCTGATTATTGTAGACAGTTTCACTAAGTGGCCAGAAATTGTTAAGTGCAGACATCCGACTGCAACAAATACAATAAACGCACTTAATGAAATTTTTAGTCTTTTTGGACTCCCTAAAACTTTAGTCAGCGACAACAGAACGCAGTTTACGGGAAGAGAATTCAAGGAATTCTGTACGTCATTGTCCATCGATCACGTGACAACGCCAGTATATCATCCAAGATTGAATGGACAGGCAGAAAAATTTGTGGACACCTTTAAATGAGTGTTGAAGAAAAGTCAAGGCGTGGACACGTATGAAAGAAATATTCAGAAATTTTTGGCAGTATATAGAATCACGTCAAACCCGAATATGACATCAGGGTTATCGCCAGCAGAGTTAATGTTTGCAAGAAAAATATGCTCTGTGTTCGACAGGCTGTTGCCTAGTCCGGTGAAGAAAACTGCTAAAAAGGAAAACCAGATGATTAAAGCGTATAAGCCAGTTTTTTTCAAGGACTTTAGGGCTGGAAAAATGTTTTTGGGAAGAAGGAATGATAATCAAAAGAATTGGACAGGTCACATCTGACATAAAAGGGAAACAATTTTGGTGCAAAAGACATTGGAATCAATTGAGACCCAGACACACTACAGAGGTCACGGAAAATACCGAAGAGATTCCAATGGAAGTCTTGTATGACACATTTGAAATTCCTATTTCAGTAAGTCAACATTCGCCAATGGAGGTATCCCTGACCTCAAGGCCAGAGGTATCAGTGTGTCAAATGCCACCACTGAAAGGAGGATCGAGGCGAAAAAGACTTAGGAAAAAAGTAAATCGATTAAGTCCAGACCCTAAAAAGAGAAAATATTGAAGCTAAATTTCATAGGAAAATTTAGCTCAGGGGGAGGTGATGTAATGAATATGCATACACCTGTGTTCCCCCTCACAGGAATATGATTGGCTGGTGTCAGCCATAAATACAGGCTGATGTAGAGGTACAGGTCGACGCCCATTGGACTACGCCATTGGCTATCTTATTAGTCTATGCCTATTGCCTACACCTATTGACTACAACAAGTACCAGTCGATTACTGCTACCTGCTAGATTGTACTACTCAGTTACAGTAGCGAAAACCACTTAGCTACTTCAAACAAATATATCCCTTTCCAGGACATATCAACTTACCACTTTCATTTCTTTTTGCTGGACTACTAATTTAACCACATCTATTTTCTGCATCAATATTTAACCATATCTACACACTCACACTTTACAACATTTTTCTTACGTATTTTTAATATTTCACCCTTTGTTGTAACTCAGTTTTTGGTGTTAATATAAAGAATATAGAGGAAAATATTAACAAATAAAAACAGCGACTCCTTTGTGAGCTGCTACAGAACTACTCTATGAGTCAGGTATTTTCCAGTCTCAATTCCTGTTTTTTTTTTGTAAATATTAAATGGTGTCTGGGCCCCTTTTTCTTTTTTTTTTGTTAGTCTAATGTCACCATTTCCCCCTATAACTTATTTAATTCTTTATACAACAAAGTTTCCTTATTAATCTTGCCATCAACTCCTCCTAATCAGACAAACTTTTTAATACCTTCAGAATTCAGTGCGTCTTCCATTCTGCGTCATTACTTTTATTTTAGCCTTTTCTCTACTTTTGACTTATGAATTATAATGTTAAAGTCAAAACCTGCATTTAAAAGACCCATAGCCTGTAGTGTAAATCCAAGAGAAAGGCATTAGAAAGAGATGCTCCAAGACCAAGAGGAAACATCTCCCCAATCTTGCTATTTTCTTCAGACATTTTAATAAAACGTACTCTAGGAAATAATAATAATAAATTAAACTACACTGTCAATTTATATTTTGCTTAAAAAATTACAATTCATATCTTTTTTACCATATATTTCTTAAAATCTTCCTAAATAAAAACAAAACACATGCTATGTAGGTACCTCCACTTTTTGCGGGAAAACAGCATAACCACAAACGTAATAAAAATAAAGTATTATCGTCAAAATGTTTATGTTATCATTAAGAAGAAAAACCAAAGTATTTTTTAATTATTTTAAAAAATTTTTCATCCTTTCTAAAACGTTTGAAATTTTAGTTAAAATCTCGTTTCATTTACATCATCACAGTGGCATAATAATAACATTGACTTTTCAAAATCAATGTGTTTTCAACGGAAAAAACCGTTGAAAACACATTGATTTTGAAATTCTTGTAAAAATCAAATAATTGTCCAATTTTAATGAAATTTTCAGGACTTATTCACAAATGAATGAAATTATTTTGGAAAATTCTTTTTTACATGTTACCCCTCCCCATTCCACTTAATTTCATGGAATTTCGCAAAAAACCTTTTTATTTCCTGAATTTTTTTCATTCATTAAAAGTAGGACTCCTTGGAGAATCTAAATCGCCTAATCTTTTTTTCAAACTTCCACTATTCTAACTGAAAATCTGCTCTGAAATGAAAAATAATGAATGCAATAAAACTATGACATTATTTAATTAGAAAAGTTTTTAATTTGCTTTTGTAAATAGGTTATATTAAGGACATTATTGACTGAAGAAATAAAATTTTTCTGATGAATAATGAATTTTTACAAGAATTTTTTCATTTTTTAAAAAATTTTAATTATATTAATGTATAATAGTTTAAAATTGTGTAAAATTCTGTATTTGGCTATTTCCTGGATGCGATATGGTAACTAAATGGAAACAAAATTTACGAATCCAAAATTGAAAAGATTAATAAACATAGTTATGCTATTCTATTTTTAAAATAATTTTTTATTTCTTATTTTTTTTTTACTTAATTTGTTCCCTATTTTCATCTATGAAAGTCTAAACGTGACATTATTATGAAACGGTCACGTGATATAAGAGTTTTGCCTCTTTACAGAGAAATTAATTTAAGAAAATTTTACAGTATTTTAAATTTTTTTTATTTTGGCATAAAGCATCTTCAAAAGATAGATAAAAGCCAAATAAATTATTAGATAATTGCAGAAAATATGTTCATTTGTAAAACTTACTAGGTAGTTAAGAACCAAAAAAAAAAAAAAATGGGTTCACATAGATTTCTTAAATTTTGTATCAATTCTAACCAGCCATACTAGCTGTCATCACTTCGTCACTCAATCAGCCATTCATTATCGCCTCAGATAAGCTATGATAAGCAGGAGCAATCATTAGACAAATGGTTGTATATTACTTTTTTATGCTGTAAGTAATATTTATTTCAAAGCAGATTAATTTAACTTTAAATTTTCTAATTTTACTCAAATAACCTGTCAGAAATATATTTTTTTTGACAGAATTTTAAAATCGATAAATTTTTTTGCTTACAAATTTCTTAAAATTAAGAAAATGGCTGCTTCTAAGAAGATTTTAAGAGATCGAAATTAAATCATTTGGCTTTCAATTAAAGCTAACATGGAATCGTCAAGAATTTCTAAAAATTCATCTTAAACTTTAGGTATTGAAAATTTCTGCCAAAATAGTGGAGGTACGTATAAATAATTATCCACAAAATTTAAATCCGGTTCATTAAAAATAAAAAGTGAAACTGACATTTTTTGTCTTAGTTTTTCTCCAAAATAAAAGCTATCGCTTAAAATAAATTAGGACATGTTTATGATTTATGAATGGTTTAAATTACTGATTTATTGTAAAAACATTTCTTTCGGAAAGAAAATTAAACTAAAATTGTTTTTAATAAAACTTGCGATTTAAATACATCAATATTGCTTTTATAACATGTAAATAATTTATTTTAAAGTAAAATTTATAAAGCATGTTATTTCTTATGACATAATTATAAAAGGTAAGGAAAGGCGACAACTCATCCAAGATGAAGTCCGTGCAAGCGTAGAAGAAGCACGGTACTGCAGAATGGTCGGCCTAAGTCAGCAGGGAGCCTGGACAAAATGGGAGAACATTGATCGGAAAAGAATTACCTGGTCAGATTGCTGGCGATCAGATTTCAGCCAGATTAGATTTCTGATCAAATCGGTCTACGATGTTCTTCCAAGCCCAACGAACCTGCACATATGGGGGAAGAGCGATACCCCCAATTGCCAACTGTGTGCAAGGAAAGGGTCACTTCAACATGTCTTGAGTAGTTGCCCAAAAGCTTTGGGTGATGGTCGGTACCGGTGGCGCCACGACCAAGCCCTTAAAGTGATTGCAGAGGAGGTGACCAAAGCAATAAGGGCTAATAAACATCAACCCGGGAAGACGCTAAACCGAATTAACTTCATCAAAACTGGAGTAAAGGTTCAGAAACAGAAGAGAGAGAGAACGAGCCTGTTAACTACCGCAAATGATTGGCAGTTGATAGTGGACCTAAAGACCCAGCTGAAATTCCCCAAACACATAGCCGAAACATCACTCAGGCCAGATCTGATATTACACTCCGACAACACAAAGCAGTGTATAATTTGGGAACTGTCGGTGTCGTGGGAGGAGTTTATCACACTGGCCAATGAGAGGAAGAGGTCCAAATACGAAGAACTTGTCGAACAATGTCGTCGCAAGTCATGGAGAATACACTATGATCCGATAGAAGTTGGTTGCAGGGGCTTTGCAGGTCAGTCACTGTGTAGAGCTCTTGCAAAAATAGGCATAGTGGGTACAGAGAGGGCGAGAGCGTTGAAGGACATTACCAATGCAGTTTTAAATGCTTCAAAGTGGATTTGGCTTAAGAGATCAGAGCCATGGAAGAATTAAATGTTCCAAACATGCTTGGGGAAATGGAGGAGGGTCAATCTATAAGGTAACATTGAGGAATTTAATTTAAGGTAGTTAATCCAGCATGGAGGGTGTTGAGAAGTGTTAGCGCACGTTGGGGGAGGGTCATAGGAGTTGTTTTTTTTTATCAATTTCAATTCTTATGTATGTAAAATTAGATCATAGTGTTCATAGTTTAAAAGTTAGTGGTAATACTAGTATTAATTTACTAGATTCATGTCGAATAATATTTATAATTAAAAGCGAATATGTTACTTATTTGAGTAGTTTAGGTTTTCTTAGATTTTTTTTTTTTTTTTTTTTTTAATAAATTAAGTATATTTAATTATTATTCCTTGCTTAGATTAGGTCATCGTATTATTTTAATTCATAGATTACAAACTAGTAAGAAATCTCAATAGATAGAACGACGAGACAAGTTTGCAATGAACTGTTTCGTAAATTCGTCTATATTACTTTAGCTTTTTAGGTGTTAAAGTAATATTATTATTATTTTTCCTTGCTTAGATTAGGCCATTGTTCTGTTTTAATTGATAGGTTACAAAACTAGTAAGAAATTTAAAATAAATAGTACAAGATAACTTTGTAATGAACGGTTTCATATAGGGTTAGACTTAAAGATTGTTATAGAATAGTAAGAATTATTGAGGGTTTTTTTTTTTTTTTTTTTTTTTTTTGGCGGGGGGTAACGTAGGTAGTTAAGTTATTGAATTAGTAATTAATGAAATGTAAAACATTGGATTGAACCTTGCAAGAACGAGTCCAGCTTACCTCGATACGAATTCCAGGAAATGGCGCAAAAAAAAACGGATGTAGCAAAATGCAAGACTATATATAGGAGGGAAGGGGGGAAAGTCCTTATTTCATTGGCTGATGTTGACTGACGTATGTCAATAAGAACGGTCGGAATCCTAGCCATATTTTATTTATCTTTTTTGCAATGTCGAACTGCGTAGCAAAACGCTATCAAGGAGGCGGCCTGAATCTTGTGGAATTAGGTCGGGGTTGCTGTTGGAGCCGATATGATGCAAAACCCGAAATCGGCTATGAAGACAGTGCATCACTGAAGACCTTCCTTGTTGCATCTGAAATGTATTACTCTTCTAAGTGTACTATATCTTTCCCAGTATTTTAAAGAAATATTAAACCTCAGTTTTAAAATGATTTATATTCACTTTATTTCTTAGCATGGAATAATCTGGTGTAGTTATTTATTTCAATTAACACTGCAACAATCTCCAAGATATTTATTTGATTTTAATTGTGTTTCCTTGAATGGAATTGACATTTTAACACAAAATATTTTGTCTCTAGTTTTATATCATGCCCCAACTATCTAGACCTGCCCAATGGTGTTGAAAATTCATTTCGACTCAAAGGGTAAATCAGAAGAAAATAACAAATTAAAACTACAGATTCTCAAAGCAATCTACATTAAAAGATTGAAGCCAACATTGAATAGAATCAGCTATGAATAATGTAATAATGTTCTAAAATGCCTATAAAAACGTTTTCATGATTTAATGCGCACGTGACCGTGACATTCCAACATAAAAGAAAAAATTCCATAATGGATAATTTTTCACGTTCTAATGAACGCTTAATCATAACTATCAGCCATTGCATTTAAATGCAAAAAGAAAAAATTAGTAATGGATAGCTACACATAGTTGCACCTTATCAGTTGCATCCCTGAGGATAATCTCTAAAGACATGGAAAGTACTGTGGGAAATAAAAGTGATTTTCACTGTTACAGTGCATTTCTTGCCTCATTTGATAGTAATACATGGAAAAATATTTGTGAATATGAAAGGATTATGCTAAAAATAAGCAGACATAATGTTTGTAATTTATTTAATCAGACATCTATATATATATATATATATATATATATATATATATATACACACACACACACACAATGTGCAGATATATAAATTAATTTATTTAAAATTGATGATTTAAATATAGAGAGTAACTTTACAAATGCTAGGTTTATGTGTATGTTGATTTAAATAAAATTTAAAGTGTTAAATGTTTTGTTTATTAAAAAAATACTCATTCAACTGAAATACTGAATTTATTTTGATTAAAGTGAAGTAATTCACAAATTAAACTGTAACATACTATTTGAATATAAACATCTGTAATTTTATGTGACCATATTATTTTTATAAAGTTCATGTGTGTACACACATGTAAACTTCATAATAAAGTTCTAGCCTCTGTAATATATATGTTCAATGTACATATGTAAGATGAAGCCAAATTTAATACACTCAAGTTATTTTACTGTATTGCAATCAATACGAATACTATTGCTGACAACAATATGGATGATACTACTAATAATACTGGTGTTTTCATTTATTTTGCAGACATGTTGCAAGATCCAACATGCTTAATAATGCAAAATAATAAAAGGAATACAATACATTCCATACTTTGCGTTTATTTTCTTTTGCACAATATTTTGACCATTGTATATGTTGGCTTTCCTCAGATGTTTGTCATATCTGAATAACTTTCAAGGAAACTATTATTCAAGCAATTGGAAATATATCGTTCCTATTCACATTTACCTATCACATACATTATTAATTCCAGGGAATTTCAGAATAAAAAACTGATGCCAATCCCTCTTTAATGAGCCAATGTATATTTCTGCACTACCTAACAGAGACTGAACACTCAACTTTTTAAAATTCAGATGGACTTTACATTTATTCACTAGGCCATGCCTGTGGAAGAGACATTTTGGAGCCTTAAGTTTAACATCTGCTCTTTCCTAATTAGATGTTCCCATATGGTGTTTATGCCTCTATTTAGCCTCTTTCAAAATGTCTTCTTTTCTAAGTTTTTTTTGTTTGATTTCATTCTATACATTATTTTTTCTCCTCACATAATCAGCCAAATCTGAGTACAAAGTCTCTTTGATGTTCCTGAACCCTCATATTTAGAAAACTACAGCTTCCACATTTACACTCACTACATGGAATTTTATACGTACATTTCTTAGTTATGTTTTCTTCCTGTGGAGATTTTACTTTAGTAAAATGTCTGTAGAGAGTGGAAATACTTTTTAATACTGCACAGACCATAAATCCAATAGACCTTCTCTAACATGTTTCTGCTGTAAGTGATGTGTTATGTGGAAATATACACAGAATAGGGAGGTGGATTGGTATTAAAGAGAAGAATTGATGGCAATGTTTTGAAATTTCCCATGAAGGAATAAGAATTGTAGAACCACATAAATCAAATAACATGCTCCTGTATGATATTCATGAAATGTCATGGACAACTGAGGAAAGTCAACAAGTTGCCAAAATAATTTATAATAGTAACACAAAAATATAAACAATTTTAATTGATTAAACAGTTCCTTCAGAGTTTAAAAACATACAAGTAAATTTGCATATTTGCTTACAAAAGTGAGATTAAGTACATGAGAATATATAATTAAAGTATTACATAAATTTTGTTATTGAAATATAAAACCTGACTTTACTGAAAAATGAAGCAAGTAATATTCTGATTAATTTCAGTTTCATGAAATATCATTTTAAATTTATTATTTGCTAAATAAATTTGGATATTTAAAAATTTATTTATTATTTTTAAATGAATAACTTTAATTTGATATTTAATTTGATCATTATTAATTTGCAGTAAAAAATAAATAATCTGGTAACTATCTATTCAGCTTACCTGATATCTTGACCAACAGAAGGCGGCTTTGTAATGCTAATTTCTACTTCTTCTTTACCATCATCAGTCTGTTGAAGAAGAACAGTATCTTCAACTTGTATGACCGCATCAGCACCTACTGGTACAGGAGCACCAGTTGCAATTCGCATACAATAACCTGACTGGACACGAGTCTGAGGCTGAAAATATATGGTCAAATAAAACAAAGCATTTCTTAACAAGAAAATATTCAAGAAAGAATTAAATATTTGACAGTAAAGAAATCATAATCATGATGATCATGAAAGTTTTTTTTGATTGCTTTTGACAAATAAAAAGAAAATTTGGAGACATGCTTTCGAAATCAAAGAATCCTTTAATAGGTACATTAAGAAATTGTTTGAGAAATACATACCAAAATATCTTTTATTTATTATTTATAATTGAAAAAAAAAAAAAAATTAATTTATTTTTATTTCAAGAATTTTACTCAGTTATGTAATTCATATTATTTTTCTCTATTGTTATGAATTACTTAATTATAAGAATATTACAAACATTTTTTAGGTATATGTATTTTTTCAATTTTTTTTTCCACATTGTCATTCATTTGCCTAATTTTATTTTATAGAAATATCAGGTAAATATCTCATAATAGTTACATAGAAATTCATTGATTAAAAAAGAATTAGTTTTGAAAAAATCATTTTTATTATCAAATGCCAAAATGGCACTTGTGATCATCATAAAAAAGTGGTTCTCCATGAAAAGACAAGTTTTGTAAAATGTTTTCAGCATATGAAGTGATATCAGAAAGTTCCCAGACTAAATATTATGATTCTACCATTCAATGGTTAATGCTCATTGATACCCAGCCTACTGAGTTGCTCATGATATCTAGTTATGTTCAATTATGTAATGTTTTATAATGCTGTGTTAGAGCAGCTCTGCCATTTTTATGATGACCAACAAATTCAAGTAACATGCTTGTATAATACAATAACAGATACTTGTATAATACAATGTAATGAATTATCAAGAGGACTTCAGGAAGACTACCATTTTTCCCCCATAATTGAAATAGGAGTTTTTTTTTGGGGGGGGGGGGGTTAAAAACTAGTTTTATATAATGCATCTAATGAAACAATAAGATATAAAAATCAGTTGAGGAAATTGACTTTATTCAATAAATGATGTGTTTGTAAACCAGTGGATTTGAAATCAGAATAACTAAGAGAAAATCCATTAAAGCCAAGTAACATTTGGACATTCAGACAAACTGGCCATTCCTTCCCGTACACTAGACGCAAGGTTTTGGCATACATGAGCCTGACAGTGTATTTAGTTAGAAAATTAATTTCCCAAAACAATGATAATGTGATTAAATGTCAAATACTATTCAGCTCTCTATTTCTCACATAACTGAAATCAATTGTAGTCTTGCAGGAGTTCCTCATGCAAAGCCTGAATATATATCACATTGCTACAGACATTGTTCTTCAGCTCTTAGAACTTAACCAAAAGCGATGGCCCCTTGACATGTACCTTGAGGTTCATGTATCTGAAGCTGAAGGTGTACCACTTTGAGATTGCAAATATAATACAAATGAAATTGCGGGCATTATTGGACAACTTCCAAGAAGAGGATGCCTGCAGAACTTTTGCGGTATAGAAGTGCGGAGATTACTGCATATGCTCCTAAAGAGGATGATGGCCAAATTTAAATTATATATAAAATATATTATTTACTGGAGTAATCATAATTATTTTCAGTTGTAGTCTAGAAACTTTCTGATACAACCTAGTATAACTATAAGATTTCATTTCTTAATATGAAGATGTTATTTTGAATGGATTATCCTTGTAATCAATTTTAAAGAACTGTACTATATGAGCAACCAAACTGTGAAATGGCAACACAAAAATGCATGCAACTAATTATAAATAAGTAATTACAAAATATTAAACTAACCAATGTAAACATTAATACAGAAATCATTTTCTATTCATTCTCATCTACACTATTTATATTTTGACTATCATCCACAGCTTTGTTATTGCTATCACATTTCAGCCTTCATCAGGTGTATATCAAACTAGGTAACCTATAGGGAATTCCAAAGGGAACCCTGTTGTTCATGATGACAGTAGTCTTTGAGTATAGAATCCAGAGGTTGGCAGTGAATATTTCAAAGACAGTAGGTTAGCAGTGGATATCCCGATAAAGTAGCAGAGCGTAATTCAGTAGTTCTTCCTTCTGTTCTTTCGCCTGACAGGTTGGCACTGGATATTCGGAGAGAGTAAACAAAATGGCCGCCTTTATACACGACGGATTGAATATTTTACATCTCCTGATTGGTTAACCTTCTATTGGGGAACTATAAAGTGAGTCAAGTCATTTGGGTTGGCTCACTAGTTACACAAGGATACACAAAAATTGTAACAAACCCTTTATTTAATCTACAGAGGTATACTCTGCTTGTGCCATTACCTATATCTACGGATATTTCATCTAGTTTTTATTTTTAGTACTGCCTAGTTATTGCTTGCCCTATTTACACTTGGCTCAGGGATTAAACTCACATGCATAAAAGCAGCACTCTTCAGCAGGCAGGTTAGGTTTAATGCTTAAAGTTATCCCAGTCAATAAAGTTCAAGTAAATTTTAGAAAATATCTTTAAATGTTTTTCATCAAAATGAAAGCACAGATTAATAACATACTTACTATATTTCCAGCAGTAGTTTGTCCAATAACATGTCTATTTTTAGTACCATCTTTGGCTGAGAATAGGAAAATACAACAATTTATGTCAATACAAGTTATGAAGAAAACAATCATTATTATTGAAATCTACATGATTTTAAAGAAATTCCCTTGCAAATCAAAATAATAATAATGTTAATAACTAGTATTTATATTTTACATTATGAAAAGTATAACAGTAACACCCCTATAACAGTAATCATATATAAATTACATAAAAATGTAACTCAATTATATCCCATTTTTATAGCCCAGGGTAAATTCCCTGGAGCTTGTCAATACTAAAATATTTGATAAAAAAATGAATCGTAACTTTTTTTTTTAAATTAAAAAAGGATACAAAAAAAGAACAAAAAAGAGGAAAACAGAGGAACAAACAACAAATAAGGGAAAAGGCATTTAAGAGAGAGATATTTTTTTAATATTCAGGTTTTTCTTGTTTATATAGTAATAATGTCTTAATTTTTTTATTATAATATTAAATTCCTTTGTTTAATAATTAAATAATAGTTTTAATATTAGATTCTAATTTTTCTTTTATCTACAATCTTTAAAACACTTCTTTTTCTTAACTTTAATGATTGTATTTTCTTATATAATTTTTTCCAATTTTAATTTTTTCCTATTTGAACAAGAGTTAACATTTTAAGTATAGGTCACTGTTAATCTCCAACTGTTTTCAACTTCTACATTTATAGTTTGACATAATATTCTCATATTGAAAAATGATTCTTTTCTTATTTTTTTCTAAGAAAAAAAAAATGAGGAATATACAAAAACTGTTGACCATTACACAAGTAATAGTGATAGACCTGAGTATCACATGTTACTGGAATGAACCAGCCAGTTGATTTATTAGCTAGCTTCTTGTCCTTCAAAATAGAACCACCTTTCCACATTTTTAGTGATTATATATACATATGGTCTACAATTCAGAAAGGCCAATTCTAATTATATGAATTATATGCCTAAAGATGTCTGCAGAATGGTTCAGCCAATACACTGTGGTAGTAAAATCAGCAACACAACAAGTGTATCCACATGTTGAAACAAATCTTAGAATTGACCTTTCTGAATTGTAGACCATATGTATATATAAAGGGTGCTATGGATAAATTGTTACACAAAAATGAAAATAACACTGACATCTCATTTTAACAGATATATTTACCAAAATTACACAAAAATATCTTGAAATAGGTAAAATAAATAAAATCACCATTGGTGTCAACCACAGCCTCAAAACAACTGTGGAATCTCCTGCAACTCTTCTGGATGGTCTCCTTGTTTAAGTTGGTGAATACTGCCATAATCCTTGCCTTCAGTTCATCTTTGGTGTTAAAGGAGTTTTGTTGGTCTCATGCTCAACTGCGCCCCCCACATAATAATCAAGGGGGTTGCAATCTGGGGATTTAGGTATCCAGATGTAAGAGGCGACATGGTTGCAGAAATTGTCTGACTGCCATCACTGGATTCTCCTGCGTGTATGGCATGGTTAAGAGTCCTGTTGCCAGACAGTCTTCCAGCAGCTACCCTCAGGGCAACACTACCTCCACAAGGTACTTGTGTTGAGCCTGAGGGGAAGATGAATGGAGGCATAACGATCAGAGTGAGTTTTCTGAGCTGTTGTACATTTGTAATCACCATTAGACTCATCCAACTCTTTCCAAATCCACCGCAATATCACCCAAACACACGGAAATGTTCGTATTGGAGCTTCCAGCAGAAATGCCAAGCAGTATAGCATGCCATTTCCAAATTTCTGGTAGAGTGAATTGCATGATGGTGCTCTTTTTCTTACAGATAGAGCCCAATTGACCCTACTATATTGTGCAGTTGACAAAATCAAAAACAATGCGCATGGATGAAATTAAAAATATAAAATGGCAACAATTTACCCATCACACTCTGTATATATGTAAATATTCAATTAAAGGCAAAAACACCAACTTACATAACACAGCATACCCATCTTTAATAGAAGCAGGAAATGGAGGCAAAGGCTCTTTTGCAAATACATCTTCAGCTAAGTAACGTCCAAGACAATCTTAAAAAATAAAAAGGTGCACTCTGTATTAAAATACATTTCAAAATTATCAAAATTCTTTTAAATTTATTGTAAGATGTAAATAAATTTTGTCCCCAAAAGAAATTCAACTATGTATTTAAAAGGATGCATTTTGTTACATCTAAAAATAATTGCAAGTTTGCACTATGAATATAAATTAATATCCGTCATATGTTCCACATTACAATTCTGTTTTAGTTGAATATAAATTTATGATTCAGTCACAATATTCTGAAAGATAATTCACTTTAATTTTATTCAGCCATACTGTCCCAGTAGTTTTGTATTATCATTTTAAGTGGAAGATTAATTAATTTGTTTTTTATGAATTATCAACCCTTTGTGGGTTGTTTGAAGCCAAAACATTTTGGATTCTAAGAATAATTCGGTTTTTTTTTTGTTGGTGTGAGTGAATATTAGAATAACAATTTTTCTAGATACAAATCCTACTATTTAACTCAAAAAATGAACATACATGAAAAAATGTCCCAGAACTAAAAAAAAAAAAGTTTTATCAAAATCTTTTGTTATTATTAAGAGGAAAGAGCAAAGTATTTTTTTTTATTATTAAATTATATTATTTATATAATCAATTTGCAATAAATACCAAAACAATTTATTGATATTTAACAATAGATTTTTAAATTTTGGAGGTGTTTCTTCAAACAATTTTCTGATGCACTTGTTTTATACAGTGTCAACAACATTTCAAATACAAATAACTCCAATTCTATAAAACAGATAAATTTTATATCGGAATTATCTCCAATCTTTCATGTTAATATTTCATTAAGTGATTCTGTATAAAAACTAAGACACAAACTCAACAACACCACATACAGTTTGTAATAAAAACTGTATCAGCACAATTCACATCATTAACTTACAAAAAGTGCTAATTGTTTTTGTAAACTATTATTTTCCACTTACCCCAACATATTCTGCTGACCACATGCTATAATTGATAAATAAAAAGTATTTTCTTCCTCAAGACAAATACCCTGTCTTCTTCTAGTGCTTGCCTCCTCTTGTTATAAAAATAGGTTATCCAAAAGTCATAACCCACCCCACCATTTCTATAAATCCACAGCACAAATATTGAAGAACACAGTGTCTGAAACCCACAATGATGCACTTTGAAAAATAGATAATATAGTTCCTAAAAAAAATGACACCACACAGCAGTTAACATTCAAGAACCACACCTACAAGCTTGTATAAAACCCACCTACTTTGCAATTGTGAATTTAGGACAATAACAAGCAGCTGCAACAGAGGTATGGCTTTACAGATCGACTAAAGCAAATGAGGACTTTATAGATCGACTGAAGCAAACGAGGATTTTACAGATTGACTGAAACAGAATTAAAATTTAACCTGGAGCAACAGCAATATTCCAGAAAAGAAAAAGAAAAAGAATTTACATGAAATGTGAACAATTATCAGTTGCTGAATATTTGAAATTTTACAATTGAATATATTTTTAAATTTTTAATGAAAAACATTAGTCTGACCTACATAAATCTAAATTATTATGTCTACTTAGGAAAAAAAAAAACAAACAAACAATAAGATACTTTTGTTGTGTTGTGTATAAGCTGAGTAAGCGAACTACCTTGTTCTAGATGGTGTCAGTTTATAACTATGAGCTACCTGCTCATATGCAAATTATACTGATTTGCATATCACTACAACTTTAAAATCAAAAGTAGATTTAATTGACAAATTCATTCAGCAACCATATTACAGTGTATTTTGCAATAAACAAATACCAAAATTAAAACAATGGTCTGTACAGAAATTTATGTCAGATTCTAACATACACGCTGTTTTCTTGATAAAAGCAGTATTAACCAACTGATGTTGGTACAACTTCCAGGATATACTTTTATTTATATGTGTAAAATATAGTATGAATCTCAGCATACAATATTTTTTACTCTATTCTTATTAAAATTATCAATAACTTTTTGGTGGTCTACTGTATTTTACTAACATAAATCTTTCTTTATAAATAGATCCAAGATATAAGTTATAGAAACATGTTAATAACACAATATCCTATATGCCTGAATAAATTATTTTACATGTTCATATGGGTTCATTGACATTCTATAACCATTATCTGTTATCAATGATTTTATTAACCTTTCAACTTTAACATTACTTGTAACAGTTTTTATTGCTTTCCAGAGATGATCTTTGCTTGAATATTGTTTTCTATTCTCATATACACCTCTTTTAATGATGGGTTACAAGTTTTCTATTGGATTAATATGTAGAGAGGCTGGAGTAAGACATTCCATTAATTTAATGCCTTTGAAACTTTTCTTTTAAAAATGAACAATAATCATCTTTACAGAATATGAAGGAGCATTATCTTGCTTGAATATACTTTTCAGATGAAACCTTCTTGATTTTGATCTGTAGCACTTGACACACATCAAATTCAAAAGATTATAATAATTCTCTGCATTTATCTTGATACCATCATCAACTCTGAAGTTTGACCTACAATTTTACTACCTAAAATACTAACCCAAAACATTACTATCTCCCTGCTGTTGTCTTCTAAGTCATATTGGTTGATTATTTCCATGGAAAACCCAACCTCTAAGCCTAGCTACCAGTCCATTCATTCTAACTATACATTCATCACTAAGAATTACTGTTAAGAAACCAGTTTTCATGTACTTCATCCAATCTTTCTGTTTGTTTATTTAAAAAGATGAGATTTGTTTTAATTTTTTTCACTAATGTTCTTAATATTTTTCATCTTTTCTGTTTACAAGAATGTTAAATCACTTTCTTCCAACAATTCTAATGCATAAATACAATTTATTTTCATCAGTTACAGCAACAACAAAAAAACTACATAAGACAAAGCAAAAGTATAAAAATGCCTCACCAGAATATTTGAGGATTTCTGTTTCCAACATAGGAGTTTCTTTGAGGACAATGCTGACTGCATCCTCAACAGTGATCATTTTATATGGTGACTGACGTGCCCTATAGGCCACACGGCTAGCATCCACCTGACCTACAAAAATAGAACATTTTCATGTAGGTAAAATTTTCAATATATTTTCACATTAAGAAATGATAAACACAATTATATATACATACAAACTGTAGATATTTGCTTGTGTAAGTATGTACATACACAAAAGTTTCACAAATTCTTTAACAAAATATTTTTTTTCATATATATTCTTAACATCAGTCAACAATATACTTTTCTTGTCTTTCCCATTATCTTATGCCACTTTTCAGGTAAATTGTGTCCCTTTCCATTAATTCAAATATGGAATTTTTTTTGTTGAACAAATAAGAACTTTTTTCCCTATTCTATTTAGGTGAAAATGTTGAAGTCACAAATTTCTTTCAACTAAACTCTTATCAACTAATTTTTCATACCCAGTGACTACCTTCTCCAAAAATGAGATTTTCCCTGTAAAGAACAGCAAAAAAGTATTAAACATTTAATTCTATTCTTTTTCATAGGTCAATGTGGAAAACATTTTCCTAGCATTTTTTAGGAAACAAGAAACATTTGTGGAAGTACTTTTAAGAAAAAAGTTGATACCTTCATTGTTTGATGGTTGTAAAGAATAAAGAATCAGAGCAGATTTAGTATATTAGCTTGCCTTTCCAGATATCATTAACTGGTCAGTATTCTGATAGTGTCAAGTGGCTGGATAGTTAAAGAAAATATTGTCTAAACTCATGAATGCAAACTAGAAAAATATGAAAATCTGTGACAAGAATACAAGAGATATGTCAGGATAAATAAAATGTCTACAGCAGAAAAGAGAAAATATATAAGACTTCAAGATCAGACAAAAGATGCATTAGCATGTATCTAACATTCATAAAATGATATAAAAGCTATTGCTGAGGCATTCTAGTAAGTGATAATGATGTTTCAGCTGCCAATCTATTTCTAAACCCAGGGTCATCCTATAACTGCTACTATTTTTGCTGCAGTAGATATCAGCTGAAAAATGCGAAAAGTTTAACATTCATACCCACAAAAAAAAGAAACGGTGTGTTAAAAATACATGTATTTTTTTCTTTTGACACCACTATTACTGCATACTACCTTGGCAATTTTTATTGCTTTAAGAATTTTAATGGATGAAACTGGATTTTTATGCATTCTCTTTTTTCTTGAGAATTGACAACAAAAGTATTAAACATTCTTGTAAATAGTGTTTAACATTTTTGTTGTTAATTTTTGTGAAATTGATTGACTGATTTGTTTTGTTTTTTACAGCTTATCAACCCTTTGTGAGATTTTTAAAGATGAAACATATTTTGGATTGTAAGAATAACTCATTTGTTTGCAAGTGAATATTGCATTAACAATTTTTTTTAGAATAACAATGATTTTGCCAGATACGTCCTACTATTTAACCCATAGATGAGGGAAGGAAATACCTTTCCCAAAGGAATTTGCATATAAGTGAATGTAACAAACCCAACATGGATTTGAACCTGGATCTTCAATTTCTCATTCTAAGCTTCTATCTTTCTCATTTCTTGAGAAGAAAAATGTATAAATCCAGATGCTTGCAAACTATTTTAGTGAATTTATGTGATGAGAGCAAGTTAAAGAAAATGCATGCTTTCAAAATTTATAATTAGTTAATCATCGTCATCTGTTTAATTAAATTTTTTTATTCTTTTGTATGCAGACATTTTTCAAAATTAATGAATAAAAAAAAAATTGTTTGCATAGTTATTTCTTCATATGGTAAATGATAATATTTTTATAAACTTGAAATATAAAATTATACTTGTAAATAAACAATTAATAAAATAGTATTTAATCATTTTGTTGTCAATTCTCAATAAAAACTTTAGAATGCATAAATCCAGTTTCATATGTTTGGATGTTATTAAAATTCTAAAAATTACTTTTTACGGCAATAGAAACTGCCAGGGGAGTATACAGTAATAGTGGTGTCAAGAAAAAAAAGAGTCCATTTGACACCGTTATTTTTAAGAGAATACATGACTTTTTAATACAGTATAAGATATTTCTGTTGATTTTTTTTATATCTAGCTAAACAAGGATTAGAAAATGGAAAACATTACCTACTTTCATTTGCACAGTGCATATGAGAAAGGTCTATGTAGTTGTGTAAATTCTGGTTTGATGGTTGTTGCAAGTCATGATAAATGCGGTAGTTATGAGGTGGTGTTGGCTGATTCACACATAGCTAAAGAAAAAAAAAATAAGACTTCACATAAAATAATTTTCTCTTAATTAGAAATTTAACAAAACTGGACAAAAAAATCTATAGCAATTTAGTAACAAGTTGTATATTTAAATTGCTCTCAACACAGATTATTAATTATTGTACATGACAATAACAAAAACAGTGAATTTTCTTCATTGTTGTTAAGGTAGATTGTAATTGAGTTTTTAAAAGTATTAAATGATTCTAAATTTTGAAAAAAAAACAGATTCAAGATGGAGGTCTCACTGATGAAAACAATACTCGTTTTTCTCAATATGATTTTGTTTCTATTAAAATAATGAAATTTATAGAAGTATGTTTTTTGAGTTGATGTGTGATTTTAGTTCAAAATTACATTTTTTTTTCAATTGTCTAAGCCAAGACTTTGAAATACAGAATTTTAACTCTGTATCAGCTTTCATTTTAATCTTATATTAAACCTGAATTTATGTCTGATTCATCAATTTCAATATTACAATTTTATTGTATATTTTCATTGTTATAATATTTAGCATATGTAACATTACAAAATATCTTCAATATGAATTATATTAAAATTCATTTATTTCTAAGTACTAGGGAATTAAAATTCAAATGTTTACCAATATGTCTTCATCAATATTATACTTACTTTATCCTGAATACCAATGTTTGATGGTAATATAATACTGGGACCACTAGACTCTTCCTTGTCATGTTGAGTAACTTGGTTCTGAATTTGTTGGTGAGTAGCAATAATTTCTTTTTGATCATCTTTTATCAAACTGACAGCATGTGGAATCACATCAGTAACAAATGTTAAACATTCCTAAGAAGGGAGAAAGCAAGCACTACTTATTTCTAGTCAATGTAAGCAAATTTTCAAGTCATATGAAAATAAAATTTACTTCAGTTTATATGACTGAAAGAATGTTCTGTTTTTTCTTAGGATAAATAGAGTAATAGGCTTTGTTTCCAATATAACACCAAACTATTGTGTCAGCCAAAGAATATTTTAAATGATGTTACAAGCATTTAGCTTTATCTACATTAAAAAAAACAATTGCTTTTAATTGTATTATGGTACTTGTTATATTAGCAGGTATTTTTAAAATTTTGTCAAAATAGATTCATTGAATAAAAATAGGCCTAACAGTGAAGATAGAAGAAAATAAGCAACATTTTGGGCATATTATGGTTTTATTTTAAGAAAAGTAAACATACACACTCAGATGTGCATAATTTATGGAGAAGGAGCTATGAATGATTAAAAGTGTCAAAAGTGGGTTTTTGTGTTGGAGATGTTTTACTGAATAATGCCCGATGTCCAAGTAGACCAAATGAGGTTGATATCAGTCAAATTGACATCATAGTTAATCAAGTGAACAAATATTTTGTCCAACGCAATATTAGCAACTTTATACACTGAAGAAGGAAAACATTACAACCAGCCACATATGACAACTACTGTGTCACAACAACTACACATGTCAAGGTCAGTCGTATATAAGCAAGTGAGCCAGCCTTATGTATTTCATTTTCCTATGTTGAATGCTACAATTAAAAACTAAAAGAAAGATTTCCAGTGACTTTCATAAATGGACAAATTTTTATGGCCAAAATCTAGGTCTGAACAAAATGACAACTTCTGGAATGCCCATGTACGGCAGTTGTGGTGAACACCTATTAGTTGTAGTTAATGGAAGGAATAAAAATTCCCCCTTCCACAACAAGGTATTAAATGGTCAAGACTTACTGAAGTGAATGGAGGATTTTCTGCCAATTACAAGCAAACAGAACAGCTACTGCAGCACAAATTGCAGATAATTGAAAATTAGGTGAAGGAAGGAATGTAACACAATAAGAATTCTAGTGACCCAGCTGAATATAGGGCTGCATAGCTACAGGTCACTCAAAATACATATTAACTAAAGCCAATTACCCAAAAGTATGTTCAAATGGTACGTGGACATTGGAACTCTTGTATCAATAAAAAAAAAATCACCTAGTCAATAAGCCTCAATTTCTCTCTGATAAGGTGGACAGCAGTGTATGTGAATGGTCATCATAGGGAAGTGATGGCACCAAGATGCACTATAGGAAAATAACAAACCTGTTCGAAAAAATGTGATGTTTTGGAAGTCACTGGGTCCTATTATTTATGTGGGTAATGTACAGTTGTATACAACCTACTTCAACATCACTGAAGACCAGGTAAACACCATGGTAACAATCTTTTATGATATTAATGGTAACTTTTATCAGAACAATGTGCCTTGTCACACTACATGAGTTGTACAATAATTGTTTCAAATACATGAACACTTCACTACATTGTCACCAAATTCACCAAATGTCAATCCCATTGAGCATTTAT
Organism: Acanthosepion esculentum; assembly: GCA_964036315.1. Lineage (NCBI taxonomy): Eukaryota > Metazoa > Mollusca > Cephalopoda > Sepiida > Sepiidae > Acanthosepion > Acanthosepion esculentum. The sequence continues at coordinate 87,624,969 of OZ038498.1, forward strand.
GAGATGTGTGGAACCAACCTAGTCACCAAATCCTAGAGGAAATCTTTTACAGGTCCATGTATCATCAGGTAAGAATCATTTGCAGGCACATCAAAGACAAACACCTTATAAGACTGATGGTCCCATTAGTTTGCCACATCTCTATTTATAGGTATGAATCTATATTTGTATAGTTAAGTGTGAACTTTTGTGTTTACATACTTTATACAAATATATTTTGTTAGATAAAGAAAATAGGTAAGACCAAATGAAAAATGGGGAATCATTCTCATCAAAGATCTTACAAAATGCTAACATGCAAAATTATTTTCTATAAAATCATTTAGTTTTTGAAGTAATTTATCTATTGCAAGTTGAGGAGCAAGATGAAAAATGATAACCTGATGAAGATGCTAAGAGTGGATAAAACTTTACATTGGCTACTATTGATTTCCATCAATAGTAGCCATTGTTTCTTTCCAATAGTTATCTAGAAGTGGTTCAAATCATATAATGGCATTAAAAAAATAACTGAACTTTAAGGTAATCAAATCAATAAAGCAAAGAATATAAAATTGTTTTTCTTACCTGAGAAGCCTTTTTGCTTCCAGGTAAATTTAAGATTAATGTTTTGCCTCGTATTCCACATACTAATCTGAAAACAAATACATTATTATACTAAAATATGAAATGAATATACACTCTTCTGAATATTTTGTTCTCAAATAAATTTTCAGAAATTCATTGAATTTAAGAGCAAATTTTAAGTTTAGTGAAAATAAACAATTTGAAAAATTATTTAATAAAAAGGTTTCATGACTGTCAAATAATTTCTTTCAGAAAATCAATATGTGAGCTGAAATCATGTAAAGTCCACATATTCAAATGCTTAATGTAATCATTTTATTACTTCTATTACATCTGATAGACCAGTCAATATTTCTCTACTTATTTATATTCTCAGAGGCAAGACAATGAGAAAAATATAAGCAAAATATACCGATTTTTTTTTCATTCAGAATAAAAATGAAAAGTTTATAGTAAGAAAGAGATAAAAAAAATTAAAAACAGAAACAGTTAACAATAGCCTTCTAATAAAACAAAAAGTAACACTGTTTTAAAATTTAAAAATGATAGAGTCAATTCTTGAAATCAGAAAAGAATAAACTTTATCATATACAAATATAACAATTTGTGGAAATAAAAATTCCAAAAAGGACAAACTATGAAAAATACTTTAGTGTCTCTAGAAAAAGTCAACTTAAGCAAATGTAACAGTTAATAATAACCAAGATAATATTTTATAAAGAGCTCAAAGGTTTAAAATAATTTGTTGTATAAGAATTATTACATACCGGGACAGCATAGCCATTGGTGTTATTTCCAGAGACTTCTGAATCATAGTTAAAGCAAAACCAGGAGCTTCTTTCTCAATAATCAGTTTGGTGGCCTAAATTAATTTTTTAAATTATGAATGAAAAATTGTTTCCATTAAACAATTTATAAATTAATGAGAACAGAGATAATTTAAAAAATTACAATGTATGTTATCAATACTTGACAAGATATACAGAATATACTTTGTTAGCATTTTAATGTTTAGCCCTATCATTTTCATTATAGAATGGAGGTTACATTTTTGATAAAAGGTGAATTTTAGAAAAAAACAGAATAATGAAAGAAAAAATGAGTAACATTACAAAGCAAGATTGAAGATTCAAGCCCTTTGACAATAGATCTTTAGTTTCAACAATTATAATACTTTAAAACTATAAAGAAATTGAAATGAGAATCATTCTCAGATTTGTACAGGTATGACGAAGAAAGAAATAAAAGTGGCAAGTTCCAGTGAGAATAAATATACATAAACTTAATATAATATTCATAATAAAATTTTAATAAGTATTTCAATGATAGTTTACAAGAAATGTCTTCAAGATTTCCCAGTAACAGACTTAGCAATTGATTCATTCCACTTCATATCAGAGGAAAACATTATCCTGAGAAGGTGCAATGAGTCACTCTCCTGGAAGTTAGTATCAGCCCTGGTGATGGTCATTTTTTAGATCAGATATCAATTTGACTTTATTGAACTGATCAGGATTAAATATTTGTGTCATCAGTATAGATGATAGCAGGAAGGTCATTGATGAAAATTAAGCCCTAATTTTTTATTTATTTTGTGATTTGATTGAATCAGTTCAAAAATTAATCCAGAAATTAAATATCATAATATTTCAACAGGTTTTCCTTAAATAAGGGCTCACAGGAAATAATTCAGTTTTATCAAAATAGTTTATCAAGTTTTACCACAGGGATAACATAATGTTTCAATGTTGTAAAATCTATTACCTTTCTTCTTTACAATGTTAACTTTTTTTTTTATTAATTATTTAATCTTTTCATCTTAGGGCTTATGTAAGTCTAATCTCATCACAAAAGTACAGAAAATAAAAATAAAATCTAAACTCACCTCTGGTGTAACATCACGATGTGCAAAACCTGTCCCTCCAGTGGTTAAAATTATGTCAAGTTGTAAATTATCACACCAATCTTTGAGAATGTCCTACAGATTAAAAACATTAATTAGTGCATTAATTAATGCACAAGCATTAAAAAATACAATTTAATTTAGTATTAATATTACTGAATTTTTAAGAATATACTAGATTCAGCTTGTAAAACCATCAAAGCAAATACTTTTTAATGAATGCCATCATAATCAGAAACGGTCAACAAAGAGTTGATCAATGAAGATTTTAATGTTTTTCTCAATTACAAATGTTTTGATTAAGTATTTTTGTTACTTTTATTTAAATGTTTTAACAGATTATTTCTTTAAATTTGACTAGACCTGACTAGATTGGAATAGCTTCAAATGAGACTTGAATTTGCATCTTATACTTTGGGAGTTCCTCTTTCCCAAATGACAATAGCTTCAACTGAACCTACTGTTTCACTTTGATTTCTTGCACTTTAACAACCAAAGAATTGATTAAGTATTTTGTAATAAAAAGCAACAAATATAGACAAACAAACCGAAATAGTTATCATTTTATACTGTATCGGCAATCTCTTCAAAATATAGATTTACTTTAAGGGTCTAAAGGTATCTGCCTATGCTATTGTGTACCACCTTTAAAATTGGAAACTGAGAGAGTAAAAGAATTTTGGTATTTTTGGCGACAGTCTGTTTCATGCTAGATGCAATCGTCAGGCCTGACAATTGCATCTAGCATGAAACAGACTGTCGCCTCTAAGTGTTGACTCCTATGTTCACTTTTATATTTACACACGCTCTATCTCCGATATTGAGCACTTTATCCCATAAATATAGCACACTTTAAGACTATATTTCTTCATATATATATGTGTGTGTGTGTGTGTGTGCAAATAATTGTAATATTAATTTAAAAATTAATATGAAATATTAGTAAAATCAGAAAACCAAGATAAATGAAAAGTCAATGACAACTACTTACCTTAATCTGATGTAATTCATCAGGAACAACTTGTTGTACTTCAACAACACCAGGTATGCTTCAACAAAGAAAAGTGTAATA